>RJWK010022390.1:0-29932 GCA_004363435.1 Platanista minor
TATATATATATATATATATATATATATATATATATATATATATTTGTGTGTGTGTGTGTGTGGTATGCGGGCCTCTCACTGTTGTGGCCTCTCCCATTGCGGAGCACAGGCTCCGGACGCGCAGGCTCAGCGGCCATGGCTCACGGGCCCAGCCGCTCCGCGGTATGTGGGATCCTCCCGGACCGGGGCACGAACCCGCGTCCCCTGCATCGGCAGGCGGACTCTCAACCACTGCACCACCAGGGAAGCCCCTATTTATGTGTATGTTAATAACAGTTTTCTTTTTTTGAAAAAAGGAGTGAGTCAGAATGTCTCTTATTTAAGAAAAGAAAACAAAATCTCTTGGAAGAAGATGCACTAGTAACCTCTCTCTTTTGCCCAGTAGGAGTAACATCATTTTGCAAGGCAGCCTTTTGCATTTTGTAAAGCAGGCCTTATTTTTGAGGTGCGAAAACAGTGCCTCTGGCATTCTCAAGGTCCCTGGACATAGAATGTTCCAGAGCTCAGTCAAGGGAGCCAGACCTGACCTGAATCCCAACTTCTCTGTGGCTCAGTGTTCGGTAACTTCAGGAACGCTGGGCATACATAGGTTGTACTGCTTCCTGCCGAGATGTCCATCTTCCCCAATTGTGACTTCATTGTATGTTGCTTTGCAGAAAACTTGCTTTATTTGATGAATGGAATTCCTTGGCTGTTTATGTTTCAATGGATAACACCGTGGTTATTGAAGATATCAGTGAGTCCTGGGCCAGTTTAACCTTCTCGGGTGGCTGGGTGATGAGGTTCTTCCTCACCATTCAGAATGTGTGTGGGGTGTGGTGGGAGAGAAAGACAGAAAGCGAGGGAGAAAAAGAGAAAGAAGATGCACGCACACCCCCATTCCCCCGCCCCCCGACTCTCTGGCCTGCCCATCTAGCAGGACAGGGGAGCACAGGGCTCCGGTTAATCATTCCCTGTGCCCCTTCTTCTCTTCCCTTTCAGCTTTCTGAAAGGGAGAAAACAATTAGAGGATCTCTGCTGCCCCTCAGTGAGGCACCAGACCCTTTCCCTGCAGGACTCCCCAAGTGCGGGTAATCAGTTAAACCACTGACAGGTCTTCTGTGGCGGCCCCCCTGTGCTCCCCACCATGGAGTTAGAGGGACCAACAGATACAGTCCCTGTTTCCAAGGCCCTTGCAGTCTAGTTGAGAAATGAGATTCTCCCAGTGAGCCCATAATATCTGACAAGAGGTAAGTGAGTGTTCAGTTGCCAGAAAGAGGAGAAGTAAGGGCTGGAGGAGTGGCCTGGGCTTCCTGTAGGAGGTGGGGCAGCAGGGCCTCGGTGGCAGGGGGAAGGGCCTTCCAGGCAGCGGCTGTCATGTGAGGTCTCCTTTAGTTTTGCCCTTGGCACATCTCCTAGGGCTGGATGCCCCTTATTTACCCAGCTCTCTTGTCTTCTGTTTCTAGAAAAAATGTGCCACACCCTCCCCTTGAGTGCCGAAACAGCGGCTGAGAGCCCCCCTGAGTCTCTGAATGCTTCGACCCAGAGTAAGGGCCCCTCTGCCTGCTCTCCAGCCTGGAAACCCTTGCTGCTCATTGTGCCCCTCCGCCTGGGCATAAACCAAATCAATCCTGTCTATGTCGACGCCTTCAAAGTAAGTCGCACCTTTCCCCAAGCCGCTTGCTGCCCGCCCATCCCACCGCCATGTGAGCACGGAGATCCGTGAGCAGCAGTCCACACATGAGCTGAGAATCTTGCGTTCTCTTTCCCTCCAGGAGTGTTTTAAGATGCCACAGTCTTTAGGGGCATTAGGAGGAAAACCAAATAACGCCTATTATTTCATAGGATTCTTAGGTAAGAAAAGAGGAATCACAAGTAAGTCATCATGGGCTAGGGGAGGGTGGGCAGAAGGTCTGCACGGGAGACCAGGCAATTCCAGTTTTAGGGGGCCCTCACCTAGCCTGGAGATGCTGTGGCCTCTGGGCAGCTCATCTTGTCTCTGGCCTGGAGAGTACCGTTTACCTGTGCCTGACAGAGAGCAGATCCCCCTTCAGTGCCTCTGCTTCATTGCCTCTTGATAAGATGGTTCCATGGCTGCTTTCCCACTGGACGGCCCCAAGGTCATAGCATTGCTTCAGCACCTGTCTCTCTTTCCTGTGGCACCCAGGGTGGCAGGGCTTCACTCCCCTGGCCTTGCCGATACCCCTCTTACTGGGGCTCGGGTGTTCAGGCTAGGAGCCGTCCTCTGGCTTCCCAGGCTCATGCCACTTGGGCTGCTAGCTTATTATTCAGAGCCCTGACTCTGGTGGGAATAAGAGGAGGTGAAGACAGAGGTATCCCTTTCCTGATACTGGAGGCTAAGCCTTAAAACAACTAACCTCCTAATGTGGATCGTGATGAGCAGCCCGGCATTTCCTGCCTCAGTAGATGCCTCTGGAAACCCAGCCACCTTACTCACTAGCTGTGACCAGAGACATTTAAGGCCCTTGGCACACGAGGGGAACTAGCCCGGTGCTTCTCAAACTTTAATGTGCACATGAATCACCTTGAGAGCCTATTATAATGTGGGTTCAGCAGGTCTGGGGTGGGGCCTGAGAGCCTGCATTTCTAACTAGGTAGTGCCGGTGGTGCTAGTGCCACACTTTGAGTACCAAGGGCCTAGACACCTGCTTAGTGCATCAGAGTAAGGGAGTGATGCGGTGAGGGAAGTGGGATATGGGACACCTCTCACAGGAGTGGGCTTCGAGGAAGCTGTGAGCTTAGAGTGCAAAGGAGAGCCAGAGCAGGCGTGGGGAATGGCCTGAGGGATGTGCAGAGGACTGAGTGAGATGGGCTTGGTCACCTTCCCACTCATCTCCTCCTCGGAGATTCATGGAGGTGGGGTGGGTGGAAACAGACCCAGCCCTGTGTGTGGCCAGTCACCCACTGGCTAGCTGTGTGCCAGCAGGAAAGAGTGTCAGCTCTTTCAGTCTCAAGGTCCCTTTATGGAAGATAGGGCTGACCCCCAGCTCACCATGTTGTCCCCTCACAGGAAAGCACTCAGCAAAAAGAGCCAGCCTGACCCCAGCGCCTCTTTCCTCTGTTCGCTCTTTCTCTAAGGTAGGGTTTCTCCACAGTTGCTGGGGCTCTCTCGAATGCTGCCATCTACTGGTCGATCCTAAGAACTACAGCTTGAGGGAACATTTGGAAAGTGGAGGCTTTTCTTTTCCGAAGTATAAACCCCAGGATTTAGAGTGTTATAAATTTAGATGTTCTCTGTTTCTACGCTTTTGGGTTCCTGTCAAAGAAAATGTAGCAAAAATCAATTTCCTATTGCCCATGCTTGAGGAAAAGGTGGAAACACTGGAAAATAATTTTGGAGGGATCTCAGTGAATCCTGGACACCCTGGCCTCCTTTATCCCCAGTTACCCAGAGAGAATTCGCCAAGCTGGCATAGCCCTCCTGTTTCCTGAGGCCACTGGGTCGGGGAGACATTGGTGGAGTTGGACTACTTTTGAAAGAGGTGTGGGCAATCCTCAGTTCCCAAGACAGGTTTACATAGTGCCCATTTGCCCGCTAATGTCCATAAATCCTTTGTTTAACCTTCACTTGAGGCTCAAACTCCCCTCAACTCCCATTTTCTGACTTACCCCCTTACTGTATTAGGCTCGGGTTGGGAGAGTCTGGATTGGCAGAATGTCTGAAGGGAGGGAAGAGATGAGAACTGCCATTTTCTGAAAAAGGGACTCTGCAGAGGGTTCTCTCTCAATCTCTCTCCCCCTCTTTCTCTCTCTCTCTCCATGTATAAAAATATATATATTTATATTACTTGTCATTATAATATATTATTTCCCATGTTATATATAAATATATAATTTATATTTATATTATATAATATATAATTATATATTAAAACATATATACGTGTATAGAGAGATATAGATCAATATTGATAGTTATGTAGAGATGTATAGCTTTAGATAGATTGATTGATTGATAGAGTTAGCACAACACCCCTGTGAGGTAGAGATCATTATTTCCATTTATGCCTAGCGGAAGACTTAGAGGGGTTGTTTACTCAAGGTTACTGAGCTCAAAAGTAGCAAAACCAGGATTCGATCCCAATTTGGCCGTCCCTGCCCACCACACCACATTGCTTCCCGAGTGCTCTCTTGCCCAGTGAGAAGCTGGGAGAAGCTCCTGTTGCACAAGACTATGGCCAGGGTGAGAGACTGGCTGGGAGATTTTTTTCTGCTTAGAATGTTTGTCCCCTGCGCTTTGGTGGAGGGTGCCACCTGGAGATCCGTCGCATGAGCCCAGTGTCTGCAGATGGTGGACCTGCCTGCCACTTCTTCTTGGGCCTCATTAGAGACCTTGATTTAGTCCCCGTATCATTTCTAGGACTTTTTTTGATCCACTGTATCTCTTTTAAGCACTCTCAGTAATAGGGCACCCACAAAGCTCCACTACACACACACACACACACACACACACACACACACACACACACCCATGGGAAAGGGCCAGAGTCACACACACACACACACACACACACACACACACACACACACACATCCATGGGAAAGGGCCAGATTCAGAGAGGACACTGTTATTATTCCCAGTACCTTAACTCAAAACTGGCAGCACACTCAGTTCTAATCCTGCTTTGGAGTCGCATTTTCTCGTGCATAGCTTCCTTCTCCCCTTCCCTTTCTATGGTCTTAGGTAGGCTTTCCTCTAAACATTCTGGTTGTTGCTCTTCACTGAGCCTTGAGGCTTTTTTGATATAACTGGTCTCACCCGCCTGTGGTCTGGGGGAATATGTACCTTGACTTTCCTAAAGCAAGCCATATGGCGGCATTGATTTCCATATGCTCTTAAAGATATATCTGTAGGAAAATCCTTTTGAGTCTCAGAAAGGTACATCTATGACTACCTTGCGTTTGTATTGTGTTTTAAGCAGTTCACAGAGGTGAGATCTTCTCATTCTGATAATACCCTGTGAGGTAACTGGAACAGACCCAGTGACCCCAGTTTAAAAGCAAGAAAATTAAGACAGAGTGAAGTGGTTTGTCCTAGGTCTGCGACAGAGATAAGTTAAACTTGGCATCAGACATCAGAAACACTCTTTGCCAACAGAAGCACTTAGATGTACCCAGAAGAATCCTGGATGCCATTCCAGAGAGTGTCTTCGGGCTGTCCCTTCCCACCCCATCCTCCTGCCTCAGGCAGATCTCTCTCTTTGCTTGTTTAACCCAGTCTAGAACACAGAGGCCCAGATGGTTCTCAGGCCTGGACAGCAAGGTTGGGGTGACCCCTTAGGTATGTCAGCCTACTCAGTATGCTGCTGATGAGCATTAGAGGGACTCTCAACCCTTTGAACATTAGATAAAAGTAGAGATTTTATTATCCCAAACTCCCCCCATATCATTATTGGGCTAGACTTTTTCAATTTATGAAGCAGCATTTTTCTCCAATTTGTAACGGTCGACCAATCTCAAAGTGAGTTTTCCCAGCAAGGCGTATCTATACTGATATTACTGGGACCAAGGCAGTGCTTTCTGACAGGAATTACTGACCTGCTAACAATGACTAACTTGCTAGTGAATCAAGACCAGAAGTCAGCTCCCTGGTATCTCATCCATGGCAGAGTCAGCATTCCCATTTCTTTTGGAGGCCAAGGCCTTTTTCCTTCCCAGATGTGCTCTTTGACCATAGGTCTAAGAACCAGTGGTCTAGAGCAAGAGGCTTTCCAGTGTTGAAAGGGTCAGGAAGCTCCCTGATGGCACCTGGACTCATGGCCTGGTGATTCCACCTACCACCTCTTGGCTACTGCTGCTCACCGAGCCCGCCATGTCATCTGTGGTCGCTCATTCCCCCCTTTCCCCAAACCTGTGCCTTTCCACTTTTGGACTTGGGCTTTGAGGAGATATAAATGCTAGGGCAAGTCTTCACATTGAATGATTGGCTTTGGGTGTGGGTCGCTTCCTTCAAGCATGGTCACCCTCCTTCCGGCTTTCTGTCATCTCATTCTCATTGTCACCAAGGGAGGGGTTAGGACAACCAGAGCGCCTCATCCCAAGGACAGCAGTGTGGCCAGGTCCGGTGGTTCTTCGAAGGTTAAGCATGTCTCATTCAAAACAGGCGATGAGCTCATTTTCCTGGACCCTCACACAACCCAGACCTTTGTTGACACTGAGGAGAATGGAACGGTTGACGACCAGACTTTCCATTGTCTGCAACCTCCACAGCGAATGAACATCCTGAACTTGGATCCTTCTGTAGCATTGGTGGGTATCTGAAGGTTGGGTGGCCCAAGAGACACAACGCTGCCCTATCACAGTTTGGCTCCCTGGAAGTTATCCAAGTTGTTAGGTAGGGCGGCAAAAGAATGTTTGCTTCCCACCCCCACGAGAGGTAGTGTGGTGTGGTGTAGTGGGGAAGGAATGGGTCCTGAAGCCGAGTTAGGATCGAAGCCGCTTACCAGCCATGGACTTAGGGGGAGTCCGTTAACTTTTCTGAGCTTCGGCCTTCTCATCCCTCCAGTGGGCAAAACAGTAGTTCCTTCCTTGCATGGCTGTATGAGTACACACTATCTGTAAGGCACATAGCACAGAGCCTGGAATGTTGTAAGCATTCTAGAAATGTTAGTCATGATCAGTATTACCATCTTTTCCCCTTTACCTTCTTGCCCTCTAAATATTGCCATCCAGGCACCAGGAATAAGGTGAGACATAGGGAAGGAGGGGTAAGGAGGCAAGACCTCCTGGGTGGACAACGTCCATTCCTCTGGGCACACAGTCCAGGAAGCTGCAGGCTTTCCCCCGCTGGAAATATGACTGCCGTCCACACATGGAAGGGACAGCTGCCTGGGAAGTAGCCAGTGGTTCTGAGGCCTGTATGCATCCTCTCTACCAGCTTAACCCAATTGTAGGAGGGCCAGTGACAGAGAGCTGACAGAGTCCTCCTCTTGTTTTGGACCATTCTTTTAGTGCTGTAGGATGGTTCTGAGGATGGGGAAGGAGGCTGATGGTTCTCTTTACTCTCTTTTTTTTTTTTTTACCACCAGGGTAGTCCCTTTTCTTTTGAATTTTTGAATTTTATTTTATTTGATTTTTTATACAGCAGGTTCTCATTAGTTATCCATTTTATACATATTAGTGTATATATGTCAATCCCAATCTCCCAAGTCATCACACCACCACCTCTTTATTCTAAAAGATAATTTCCTTAAGGTCAAAGCCACCTTGTTAAGTAATGCCTCTAGCTAAAAGTACTCTTTGGCTTTTGTTTGCTGGTTTTAATGGATTGCTTTTTTTGTAGGTAGGTATATTTGTGCACTGAATGTAATGGAATTAACCCTGTGCTTTGGAGATTTGTTTTCAAGTTACTATACCTCACAGTGTGAAGGCAGAGGATCAGGGAGGGAAAGGGACAGAATAAGAGAAAGAGGCAGAGAGAGAGAGAGAAAATATGAAGATGAATGAGCAGATGTGTGTGTCCAAGTGAGGCACTGATCTAGGAGAGAAATAAGCTCACTCTTCCTCCTTGTTACTGGGAGGACACATCCAAAGGAAGTGGCCCACATCCTACATCACAACTCCGGGCCAATGGCTCCATCTTGCAATACAAAGGGCCTGCCTGGGTGTCCCTGACCAGTTCTAAGTTGTCTTCTTTTGCTTTCCCCCAAGGGATTTTTCTGCAAAGAAGAAAAAGACTTTGATAGCTGGTGTAGCCTTGTTCAGAAGGTAAAGATGTATGTTTTTCTTAGTCTTATAAAACGAATGTTATTCAATATAATTCCTTTTCAAGACGGTTTTTCATAGTAACATAAATCCAGCCTGATATGACTTTATTGCAAGAGAAAGAAACTAGGATGTGGGGAATTGTACCTAACTTTGGGGAAACTGAAGAAAAACTTTGGTTTGCATTATGCTTAACCACTGAATGTTCCATCTCATTGAGCCCGTGAGTCAATGAAATATTCAACTAATATTCTACCATTTTAACTTAAAAATGCCAATTTCATATAGCTCAGCCTAAATTCTTCCTTACTCTGTTTGTAACACTGAGATGGTTGAAGGATCCAAACTACTTCTCTATTTGTTTCGTGTCCATTTACAGTTTAATGTGTTCCATTATGGTTTAAGGGGCTTGCCTTTCTATTAACTGTCTTATCTATATAAAATATAGGCACACTGCCACTTAAAGCAAACACAGGTTGCAGAAATCTGTGTAAATCCGAAAGCAAGTTATTCTTTCTTTTTGGCATTTTATGTCAGACGGTACTTATCATTTTGCTGGCTCACAACTTTTGTATCTGCCTCCCTCATCCTTTGCTTCTAACACATGCCAATTATGTGGAAGATATTGATCAACGCTTATTGAAAGAATGAGGGGAAATCATAGGGAGTAGTTTAAAGAGCCCTGGATGGGGTGGCAGGAGACATCATGTTCTCTTATCTGCAAAACAGAGGGGTTGGAGAGATGGAATCCCAGAGCCTCTTGTAAGTGTAAGGAGGGAAGATTTTTCTTCACAGGTGAACAAATAATTAACACTAAAGTCCCCAGCTGAATCTGAAACCCCAGTTAATAATTGGCTGATACATAATGGATAATTATTTTCTAAAGGCATTACTTACATTTCAGAATGCTGCAAAACTGTATATCACATTTAACGTTAGAAAGAAAATTTTCTGATAAGATTATGCCATTTAAATTAGGACATATACCATATGTCTTGGATTGAAACTGAAACCATGCCAATATGTACCAGTACTCTTTGGGGGCAGATTTAACTTGGTTAACTGACAATTCTTTGGAGCCAACACTTCAGGAACATCTCACCCCTAAATTGAGTTAGTCCCATGCAACTGGCGTAAGACCTCATGATGGAGTATGGGCAGTGAGTACTGGCCTTGCATCAGATCCTCCCTCCAGTGTCCTTCCTTCCTGGCCAACAGCATCTAGAATTGAAGAAAGCTGGGTCTTCACACGGGTCAAGTAGAGGATGGGTGTATTTGCTAAGCCTTTGCTTTCACCTCTCAACAACCAGGCCACTCTCTTAGGGTTTGGAGTTATATGCTGCCAACTGGGCAGAAATGTAGTGACTTTGCAGTGTTTACAACTGTTTCTATGTCTCCTCAGGAAATTCTAAAGGAAAATTTAAGGATGTTTGAATTAGTTCAGAAACATCCATCACACTGGCCTCCCTTTGTTCCTCCAGCCAAGCCAGAAGTGACAACCACAGGGGCAGGTAAGCTGTTGTTCAGAGGCTCTCTGGTCAGCAGACCCATGGATAGCAGATGTTTTATGAGACAGAAGCAATTGTGGGTCATGTTTTCCGTGGAAATGAAAAATTTCTACTCAGCTGCACTGATCAAGGAATGGTACTTCTTCTGATGAACTGATATTTACCAATTTCAAAGAATGATAGTAAAAAAAAAATGAGCTCTGTGCAAAAGTTCCATACAAAATCAAAATGACTAGAATTTCTTTTTTTCATGGTCTGGTTCAGAAGACAAATCGAGGCCATGGGTAATTCAAAAGTTACTTTGAAGGTCTTACAGAGCCTCAACTTCATCACTTTGAAAAAGACTGTGTAACAAATCCTGTTAGTTTGATTCTTTTTTTTTTTTTAATTGAAGTATAGTTGATTTACAATGTTGTGTTAGTTTCAGGTGTACAGTAAGAGATTCAGTTATATATATATATACTTTTTCAGTTTCTTTTCCATTATAGGTTATTATACGATATTAAATATAGTTCCCTGTGCTATACAGTAGGTCCTTGTTTATCTATTTTATATATAGTAGTATGTATCTGTTCAACCCAAACGCCTAATTTATCCCTCCCCCGCCTTTCCTTTTGGTAACCATAACTTTGTTTTCTATGTCTGTGAGTCTGTTTCTGCTTTGTAAATAAGTTCATTTGTATAATTTTTTTAGATTCCACGTATAAGTGATATCATATGGTATTTATCTTTCTCTGACTTACCTCACTTAGTGTGATAATCTCTAGGTCCATCATGTTGCTGCAAATGGCATTATTTCATTATTTTTTTATGGCTGAGTAATATTCCAGTGTGTGTGTGTGTGTGTGTGTGTATCTCACATCTTCTTTACCCATTCACCTGTAGATGGGCATTTAGGTTGCTTCCGTGTCTTGGCTATTGTAAATAGTGCTGCCATGAACATTGGGGTATAGGTATCTTTTCAAATTAGAGTTTTTCATCTTTTCGGGATATATGCCCAAGAGTGGAATTGCTGGATCATATGGTAACTCTATTTTTAGTTTTTTAAGGCGCCTCCATACTGTTCTCCATGGTGGCTACACCAATTTACATTCCCAGCAACAGTGTAAGAGGGTTCCCTTTTCTCCACACCCTCTCCAGCATTTATTATTGATAGATGTTTTGATGATGCCCATTCTAACTGGTGTGAGGTGATACATCATTGTAGTTTTGATTTGCATTTCTCTAATAATTAGTGATGTTGAGCATCTTTTCATGGGCCTGTTGGCCATTTGTATGTCTTCTTTGGAGAAATGTCTATTTAGGTCTTCTGCCTATTTTTGGATTGGGTTGTTTGTTTGTTTTGCTATTGAGCTGTATGAGCTGTTTGTGTATTTGAAAATTAATCCCTTGTCAGTCACATCATTTGCAAATATTTTCTCCCAGTCTGTAGGCTGTCTTTTCATTTTTTTTAGTGATTTCCTTTGCTGTGCAAATGTTTTCAAGTTTAATTAGGGCCCATTTGTTTATTTTTGCTTTTGTTTCCATTACTCTAGGAGACAGATCCAAAAAAATATTGCTGCAATTTATGTCAAAGAGTGTTCTGCCAATGTTTTCCGCTGGGAGTTTTATAGTATCTGGTCTTACATTTAGGTCTTTAATCCATTTTGAGTTTATTTTTGGATATGCTGTTAGAGAATATTCTGATTTCATTCTTTTACATGTAGCTGTCAAATTTTCCCAACACCACTTATTGAAGAGACTGTCTTTTCTCCATTGTATATTCTTGCCTGCTTTGTCGTAGATTAATTAATCATAAGTGCATGGGTTTATCTCTGGGATTTCTATCCTGTTCCATTGATCTATGCATCTGTTTTTGTGCCAGTACCATGCTGTTTTGATGACTGGAGCTTTGTAGTATAGTCTGAAGTCAGGGAGCCTGATTCCTCCAGATTTGTTTTTCTTTCTCAAGATTGCTTTGGCTATTTGTAGTCTTTTGTGTTTCCATACAAATTGTAAAAATGTTTGTTCTAGTTTTGTGAAAAATGCCATTGGTAATTTGATAGGGATTGCATTGAATCTGTAGATTGCCTTGGGTAGTATGGTCTCTTTAACAATATTAATTCTTCCAATCCAAGAACATGGTATATCTTTCCATCTGTTTGTGTCATCTTCAGTTTCCTTCATCAGTGTCTTATAGTTTTTGGAGTACAGGTCTTTTGCCTCCTTAGGTAGGTTGATTCCTAGGTATTTTATTCTTTTTGATGTAATAGTAAGTGGGATTGTTTCCTTAATTTCTCTTTCTGATAGTTCATTGTTAGTGTATAGAAATGCAACAGATTTCTGTATATTAATCTTGTACCCTGCAATTTACCATATTCATTGATAAGCTTTAGTAGTTTTCTGGTGGCATCTTTAGGATTTTCTATGTATAGTATCATGTCATCTGCAAGAAGTGACCGTTTTACTTCTTTCTTTCCAATTTGGATTCCTTTTATTTATTTTTCTTCTC
This sequence comes from Platanista minor, assembly GCA_004363435.1. Lineage (NCBI taxonomy): Eukaryota > Metazoa > Chordata > Mammalia > Artiodactyla > Platanistidae > Platanista > Platanista minor. Next base: position 11,704 of record RJWK010022390.1, read on the forward strand.
TGATTGCTGTGGCTTGGATTTCCAAAACTATGTTGAGTAAAAGTGGCCGGAGTGGACATCCTTGTCTTGTTCCTGATATTAGAGGGAATGCTTTCAGCTTCTTACCATTGAGTAAGATGTTTAGCTGTGAGTTTGTCATATATGGGCTTTATTATGTTAAGGTATGTTTCTTCTATGCCCACTTTCTGGAGAGTTTTTATCATAAATTGATGTTGACTTTAATCAAAAGCTTTTTCTGTATCTATTGAGATGATTGTATGGTTTTTATTCTTCAATTTTTTAATGTGGTGTATCACATTGATTTGCAGATATTGAAAAATCCTTGCATCCCTGGGGTAAATCCCACTTGATCATGGTGTATGATCCTTATAATGTATTGTTGGAGTCAGTTGGCTAGTATTTTGTTGAGGATTTTTGCATCTATGTTCATCAGTGACCTGTAATTTTCTTATTTTTTGAGATATCTTTGTTCTGTTTTGGTATCTGGGTGATAGTGGCCTCATGGAATGAGTTTGGAAGTGCTCCTTCCTCTGCACTTTTTTGGAATAGCTTGAGAAGGATAGCTGTTAACTCTTGTCTAAATGTTTGGTAGAATTCATCTGTGATGCCATCTGATCCTGGTCTTTTGTTTGTGGGGAGTTTTTAAGTTACTGATTCAATTTCACTACTGGTAATTGGTCTATTCATAGTTTCTGTTTCTTCCTGGTTCAGTCTTGGGAGATAGTACCTTTCTAAGAATTTTTCCATTTCTTCTAGGCTGTTCATTTTATTGCCATATAGTTGCTCATAGTAGTTTCTTATGATCCTTCGTATTTCTGTGGTGTTGGTTTTAGCTTCTTTTTTTCACTTCTGATTTTATTGATTTGGGCCCTCTCCCTTTTTTTTCTTGATGAGTTTGGCTAAAGGTTTATCAATTTTATTTTTCAAAGAACCAGCTCTTAGTGTCATTGATCATTTCTATTGTTTTTTTAGTCTCTATTTTATTTCTGCTCTGATCTTAATGATTTCTTTCCTTCTACTAACTTGGGGTTTTGTTTGTTCTTCTTTCTCTAACCTGTTTTAGGTGTCAGGTTAGGTTGTTTGAGATTTTTCTTGTTTCCTGAGGTAAGCTTCTATCGCTATAAACTTCCTTCTTAGAACTGCTTTTGCTGAGTCCCATAGGTTTTGGATCATCATGTTTTCATTTTCATTTGTCTCTAGGTATATTTTAATTTCATCTTTGATTTCTTCAGTGATCCGTTGGTTGTTTAGTAGCATATTGTTTAGCCTCCACGTGTTTGTGCTTTTTTCAGCTTTTTTTTTTTGTAATTGATTCCTAATCTCATAGTGTTGTGGTTGGAAAAGATGCTTGATATGATTTCAACTTTCTTAAATTTACCAAGGCTTGTTTTATGGCCTGGCATGTAATCTATCCTGGAGGATGTTCCATGTGCACTTGAAAATAATGTGTATTCTGCCGCTTTCGGATGGAATGCTCTACAAGTATCAAGTTCATTTGGTCTAATGTGTTATTTAAGACCTGTGTTTCCTTATTGATATTCTGTCTGGATGATCCATCCATTGATGTGAGTGGGGTGTTAAAGTCCCCTACTATTATTGTGCTACTGTCAATTTATCCTTTTATGTCTGTTAATAGTTACCTTATATATTGAGGTGCTCCTATGTTGGGTGCATATATAATTACAATTGTTATATCCTCTTCTTGGATTGATCCCTTGATCATTATGTGGTGTCCTTCTTTGTCTCCTGTAACAGTCTTTATTTTAAAGTCTATTTTGTCTGATATGAGTATTGCTACTTTGGCTTTCTTTTGATTTCCATTTGCGTGGAATACCTTTTTCTATCCCCTTACCTTCAGTCTGTATGTGTCTCTAGGTCTGAAGTGAGTCTCTTGTAGGCAGCATATATATAGGTCTTGGTTTTGTATCCATTCAGCCAGTCTGTGTCTTTTGGTTGGAGCATTTAATCCATTTACATTTAAGGTAATTATAGATATGTATGTTCTTATTGCCATTTTGTTAATTGTTTTGGATTTGTTTTTGTAGGTCTTTTTTTCCCTTTTCTTCTTTTGTTCTCTTCTCTTGTGATTTGATAACTACCTTTAGTGTTATGTTTGGATTCCTTTTTCTTTTTTGTGTGTATATCTATTATAGGTTTTTGGTTTGCAGTTACTATGAGGTTTTTGTATAACAGTCTGTATATAAATGTGATTGTTTAAGTTGCTGATCTCTTAATTTCAAGTGCATTTTAAATACCCTGTATTTGTACTCTCCTCCGCTCATGATTACAGTTTGTGATATCATATTTTACATCTGATTGTTTTCTGTATCCTTTAACTGCTTATTGTGGCTACAGGTGACTTTACAAGTTTTGTCTTTTAACCTCCCTACTAGTTTTGTCTGTGTATGATATACTACCTTTATTTGCCTTTACTGGTGAGCTTTTTCATTTTATAATTTTCTTGTTTCTGGTTGTGGCCTTTTCTTTTTCACCCAGAGAAGTTCCTTTAACATTTATTGTAAAGCTGGTTTGGTGGTGCAGAATTCTTTTAGCTTTTGCTTATCTGTAAAGCTTTTGATTTCTCCATCAAATCTTAAGGAGAGCCTTGCTGGGTAGAGTATTCTTGGTTGTAGGTTTTTCCTTCTCATCACTTTAAATATACTGTGCCACTCCCTTCTGGCCTGCAGAGTTTCCGCTGAAAAATCAGCTGATAGCCTAATGGGAGTTCCCTTGTATATTATTTGTGGCTTTTCTCTTGCTGCTTTTAGTATTCTCTCTTTATCTTTAATTTTTGTAATTTTGATTACAGTGTGTCTTGGTGTGTTCCTCTTTGTGTTCATCCGATATGGGACTCTCTGTGCTTCCTGGACTTGGGTGCCTGTTTCCTTTCCCAGGTTAGGGAAGTTTTTAGCTATTATTTCTTCAAATATTTTCTCAAGCCCTTTCTCTCTCTCTTCTCCTTCTGGGACCCCTATAATGCGAATATTAGTGCACTTGGTGTTGTCCCAGAGATCTCTTAAACTGTCCTAGTTTCTTTTCATTCTTTTTCTCTTTTTTTCTGTTCAGCTGCAGTGGTTTCCATTGCTCTGTCTTCCTGCACACTGGTGTGTTCTTCTGTATCATTTGGTCTACTGTTGATTCCTTCTAGTGTATTTTTCATTTCAGTTATTGTATTCTCCATCTCTGTTTGGTTGTTCTTTGTATTTTCTCTTTGTTAAAAACTAGCTTCTCATTCTGTGCATCCATTCTCCTCCCGAGTTCTTTGATCATCTTTATGACCATTACTCTGAACTCTTTCTTGGGTAGATTGCCTATCTCCACTTCACTTGGTTCTTTTTCTGGGGTTTGATCTTGTTCCTTTGTCTGGAACCTATTCCTCTGATGCCTCATTTTGTCTAAGTTGCTATCTGTATTTTTATGTCTGTGGTAGGTTAGTTAACGTTTCTTAACCTTGGAGAAGTAACCCTCTGTAGGAGGCATCCTGTGTGTTCCAGCAGTGCACTCCTCTCTTGTCACCCAAGCTATATGCTGTAGGTGTTCCCGCTAAGAGGGCTGTGTGGTTTCTTCTGTTGTGGCGGGCTGACTATGTGGGTGGTCTGCTAGGCTTAGTTGGCTTCTCGTCTGGTTGGTTGCCAGGCCCTGCCTTGTGCAGATGCTGCTGGTTGCTGTTTAGTGGGGCCTGGTCACGAGGTGGCTGGTTGTGGAATCTAAGGGGGCCACGGGGCTAGTGCTGGCTCACTGGTGGCCGGAGTCAGGGTCCCGAAGCCTCTGGGGCTGTTGCCCAACTACTGGTAGGGATTAGTGCTGGATTACTGGCAGGCAGAGCTGTTTCCTGGAGTGTGGCTCCTGGGCCCAGGGATCCCAGAGCTCATTTCAGATCACTGGTAAGGGGGGGCTGGTTTCTGATACAGTTGGGTATGGGGTCTGGAGTGTCCCTGAGGTTGCAGTGGCCTGCTACTTGGCAGGGTCAGGGGCCAGCTGGTCCCAGGATAGGGTATGGCCTGTGTTGTGGGACTGTAGTTTTCTTGCTTCTGGTGTCTGCCCCCTGGTGGGTGAGCCGGCTTTAAAGTCTTGTTCAGGCTTCCTTGTGGGAGGGGCCAGGGCCTGCCCACTGGTGGGTGGAGCTGGGTCTTGGCCCTCAGATGGGCAGGGCCATGTCTAGGGGCTTGTCTAAGGGCTGTGGGCTCAGGACTTCTTTAGGTAGTCTTGTCTGCTGATGGGTGGGGCTGTGTCTCTGCCCAATTGGTTGTTTGGCCTGAGGTGTCCCAGCACTGGAGCCTATATAGGCTGTCGGGTGGGGACAGGTCTTGGCACTAATGATCCAACATGTCAGCCACCAGGAGTGTTCATGTAGTTGAATGTTCCCCAGTATGTCTGCCACCAGGGTGTATGTCCCCCAGGTAAGCTTCAGCCACCCCCTCCCCCCCACCGCCTCTACAGGAGAGTCTCCAGGCCCAGCAGGTAGGTCTGGCCTAGGCTCCTATCAAATCACTGCTTTTGTCCTGGGTCCCAGTGCACATGAGATTTTTGTGTGCGCCCTTTAAGGGTGTAGTCTGTATTTCCCCCAGTCCTGTGGGGTTCCTGCAGTAAAGCCCCACTGGCCTTCAAAGCCAAATGCTCTGGGGGCTCCTCCCCCCAGTGCCAGACCCCCAGGCTGGGGAGCCTGATGTGGGGCTCAGAACTCTCACTCCTGTGGGAGAACTTCTGTGATAAAATTATTCTCCAGTTTGTGGGTCGCCCACCCTGGGGGTATGGGATTTGATTATATCGCGAGTCTGCCCCTCCTACTTGTCATGTTATGGATCCTTCTTTATGACTATGGTTGTAGAAGATCTTTTCTGGTGGGTTCCAGTCTTTTTCATCAATGGTTGTTCTGCAGATAGTTGTGGTTTTGGTGTGCTCATGAGAGGAAGTGAGCTCAAGGTCTTTCTACTCCCACATCTTGGCCCTTAAACCTATTTTGATTATAGAGAATTGCTAATACTCAGCAGTGGTCCCGCCTATAAGTCTCCTCTACACAAACTTTTCTGTAGCAAAGCAATTAAAAATGCATGGTCTTAACTACTGAGTAACTCACTGACCGCTTGAGCCGAAGTGTCAAGCTTTTTTCTTCCTCTCTTCTGTATTGTGATAGAATTCATCGACTCTACTGAACAACTAGAGGAGTTTGACCTGGAGGAAGATTTCGAGATTCTGAGCATATAGGATAGTGGGAACTCACCTTGGAGATCTGTCTTCCATCTGGCACCAGAAGAACATGAACTCATCACATAAAACTTTTCTAGTCAGCAAGTGCCTGATATGCCAACAGCGTACAAACTTGATAGCAATCATGACTGAGCCAGTCACCTTTTCTCAGAAAAAAACAAACAAGTGAACAATATACCACCTTCCCCAGAAAGAACTAAAACAATCTTGGAATCTAGGAGCAGAAAGATTAGGAGTCGTCTCTTACACTTCCCAGCTTCTTAACGTGGTCACAGCGAATCTTCAACTACTGCAATGAGGAGGTGGATGTCTGGAAGATAGACAGCAACTCCCACCTTGCTTCCAGCACCAGCAGATGAGAGATGGTTACCCTGTGCTTCTTCACCCTTTCAGGTTTGACCTCTCTGGGCTAAATACTAAGAAGCGATCTGTTCTCTTGCTCTAATAATAAGGTGATAATCTTTGTATCAGGGAAAGAAAGTTCTTGTTAAATTATTTGAATATGTATTTAAATAATTATAATTGATCTCAAAGAGTGTGTCAGAGACATTACATCAAATGTATACTTATTGATCTCCTTCCTGTTCGAGAGAACCTTAACTATTTGATGCGTCACTGTCCCCACCTTTACTGATACTTTTGTCAGATGGTCACCCTGTCCTTAAATCATTATCACTTAAATCAGGGGTCTGCAAACTTTGTCTGTCAAGGGTCAGATAGGAAATGTTTTAGACCCTGAAGACCACATAGTGTCTGTCACAGCTACTCATCTCTGCTGGTGACTGAGGCCCCAGAAATATGGAAATTCCTTTCTTGAACTCCAGCGTGTGATGGGGCTAAAAACAGTTGTAGGCTTATCTTGAAGCATGTTGTGGATTTGTTGCCTGTTGGAAGACATTATCAACCCTTGACTTTAATTGTATTTTTCTGTGTCTCAGTGTTTTGTTATAAAGCTCGACTTGCAGTGACAGGAACCCCCGTGGCTCTGAGGGGGGCTTATGAATTTCAGTGAGATGGACTTCAGAAAAGTTTTCATCAAAGAAAGAATGTCAAAAGAGTCAAATGTTCATATTGGATTCCTTTTATTTGCAATGTACAAAGCTGACACCATGCTTATTAGGAGGTGAAGGTAACAGTAGTTCAGATTATACTGATTATGCTTTGTCTGTGTTGGCACAGTTTACATAATATTTAAGGAAACAGAATCACCTGGAAGGAATTGCCTCATGTCAACATAGCTAAGTGTTCTGGGAAACTGATAATTAAAGGAAATGGTTAAAACAAATCCCCCTAAACAGAATATACTTTACAGTGTACTCAGGCTTGCTTTGGGTCTGCTAACTGCTAAAGAGAGGACTGTAGTAGATTTTTATGAGGCTTTAAAAACATATCAAAATGGTTTAACAGGCTACCTGTGAAAGAGCAATTGGATGGACATTTTAATGGAAAGTCTCTCACAGCCTCAAAATGCAAAGGAACCAACACTGCAGTGTCGATTTGCCACACTGCACACATCTGAATGGCATTTGGAATAAACAGGGGCTTCTGAGAAATTGGGACAAGGGATTTTCCTTTTTGTTTCTGGAGTCAAAAGCAAAATTCACACCTCCTTACCCATCCTCCCCTCTCCCCCCGGCCCGGGAGAAAAGGCTGCAGTTCTCATTTCCCTTTATGGGTCTGACCACATTTGGTGCATCCTCTGCTCTACTCTGAACCAGGCCAAGTCTGCTGCCTGTGGCTGGGTAGGGAGCCGGCAAGGAGGAAGTGATTTGTCTATGACCATGTGAAGTTAATGAGCACCTCTCAGCTGCTGGTCTTCCAGGGTCCCTAAGCAATCTGGGGCCCAGTCGTGCACACTCTCGAAGGAGTCAGAGCTCACCCCGGGACACTGGCTGGCACCTCATTCCAGGCTCTGCTGCCTGCCTAGACACAGTGGGTCTCCGGGAAGAGTTGAGCGCTTGCCCTGTGCAGGCTTGAGCCATCCATAATGTTGAGCCAGGTAAATTTTTTTCATGTGGAAACACTGGGTTCTAGTGTAGGCCAAATGATGTGCGGTGACCTCTGGACATAATGAAATGACTCCTTTAGCTATCACGAGGAGCTTTCTGATCAAGAGAGTGAGGAAAGCTAGCATTCTAAGAAAGTGGTGGCCCAGCAGGTCTTTCTGAGGTAGCCATGAAGAGTCACACAAACATCCAAACCAAACGGTAGCACCGAAATGGGACAGCAGATCTCAGCAGGGTGGGCTCACCCATGGGGCCTGAGGGTGGAGGTGATCAGTGTCCCGTAGTCCAGCCCAAACGAGACTCCAACGTACAACTTGACAGATGGGCAAAAGGGCTCGGCCTTCCTTCTTCAGACCGTTCAGGTTTGTGAGGTGACCGTTGTGCGGGGCAGGGGAGGGCAAGGGGCAGAGTGGCAGGTGCCACCCTACACGCGTTTCATACACACCTGGCAGCGGCTGACCCGGGTGTGGAGCTGCCCGGCTTTCAGCGTCTCAGATACAGGCTCCTCCCCAAACTGCTGCCTCTCTTCCACCGTCGTCAGCCAGAAACTGTACTTGTTGGCAAAGTAGTGGCAGGTGCCCCGGGCACCACTGCACTCGATGAAAGGAGTGGCTCGGAAATCCTCTAGGCAGGAGCCAGGGGAGACCAGGGACTGGCCCCCACCCTCAGCGCCGGCGGCTGTGTGCTGAAACAGATGGGTGGTGGCTGTGAACTGGTCACCTTGGGAGGTGATGGACTCCGCTGCTCCGTCTTTCATCGCTGGTCCCTTGGCTCAGCCCCCCCCCCCCCGTCTGGCCAGTGGACCAACAGCTATGTTTTAGGACCGGGGGCGCTCATCCTCCCTTGTCTCAGCCTCAGAGCCGGGAGTGCCCCCTCCAAGCTCCCTAGCACCCTCCTAACCCACGGCTCCTGGGCTGCGGCTGCATCCCAGCCAGTATTTCCCAAACTGCTGCCATCCCGCCGAGTCCAAGGTGTGTTAGGTGCCCCCCCGAACATTTCCACTGACAAATCTGAGAAAGGCTGAATTAAGGAAACTGCCAACAGGGTTCAGGATGCAGTTCTTCTCAGAGCCCTCTGTCTGCCCCAGGCCCTTGGCGGTGTGCTCCAGAGAAGCGAGAGAGAGCATGGAATAGTCCACAAGGTCGTTAGACCATGGGCTCTTCCCCCCAGCGGACCTATTAATAGCTCTGGCTCCGAAGTCACCTTCACTGGAACTTTTACTGCAATCTGTACCATACCCTTTAGGGTGCCATTTAGTGTTTGTTACCTGCCGAGAACAAGTAGGCCTCGTATTTGGCCTAACGTCCTGGCCCTCGAATCACAGGGCTCCCTCAGCACTCGATTTCAGAATTTCCCTCCCAGCGCTCCCTGCCCCGGCCTTCATCCTGGTGGAGAGGGCGGTGCGGGACCTTACCATGAGGAAGGAGTACCCAATCCAGAGGCTGCGCCAGCCCAGGGGGCACTGCGGGATGGTGATGTCCTGGCTGTGCACAGCAATGGCTTGTGAGGGCGCCTCACACACAGAGCAGCGGCTGATGTACTGCGGAATCTGCGTCTGGCCGACAGGCATCATGGGGATGGGCGCGGTGGTGGAGAGCCAGTAGGATTTATCGTTGCGCCGGGCATAGTGGCACACTTCGTTGATGTTGCAGTAGATGAAGGGCATGGTGCTGAAGCGCGGCAGGCAGGAGCCAGCAAACCCTGCAAGGAGAGAAGGTGAGCAGGGGCAGGTAAGTTCTGGCTGAGGGGCAGGGCTGCGATTGTCCCTGGAGCCACTACGACTGGACTAGGTGGTGGTTTGGCTTCATATCCAACTGCTTGTAGCAGAGCAGGGACGCCTTTCCTTCCTATCCCGGACCACTGTACACACACTGAAGTCTATTTTCTATGCACCAGGGAAGTTTGATAATGAAAATAATCTTTTTAGAAACTGAACGATGACTCCCTAATTAGTCTGCTTTATCAAATCAGCATTTAATAGAGTGAGCCTGTTTCGCTGAAACACACTCCTGAAGACAATTCAATTAATTCTTGGGACATCATTGTTGCCGGCAGGTCATATTATTATTACTACTACTGATCGCTAACGTTTAATGGATGCTTAATATATGTCAAACGTTGTTCTAAGCATTTTACATGGGTGATTCCTGTAATCCTGAGTCCACCCTGTGGGACAAGTACTAGAATTAGGCTTGTTCCACTGAGAGAGAGGCGGAAGGTTAGACAGGCTGAATAATGTGTCCAGAGTGAGCGGCAGAGCTGGGGTTTGAACCCAGATCTGCCTGACTCCAGAGCTGGTGCTTGTAACCCACTACCCAACATGGGCCCACCAAGGGTTGGGAGGAGTCAGGAGTGTGGCTCCTGGTCCCTGTGGGGGCAGAGGGCCAGGGCTGGATGTGCGAGCCGGTACCTACCCAGGTCCTGGTTGTGGGCTTTCTCCTGCCCCTCTACGAACAGCAGGCTATAACCCACCCACAGCTGGCTCATCCCGACGGGGCACAGGGGCACCTGTTCCGACTGGCTGTGCTTCACCAAGGTGTAGCCCACTCTCACGCTCTGCCCAGGCATTCCAGCCCTCCCGAAGGGGCCCGGCTCCCCTGGAGCTCCTGAGATGGAGAGAGCAGAGATAACCAAGGACCTGCTGAATCAGAGGCAGTGAAAAAGCAGAGCTGGGGTTAGCGAGGCAAAATCACACCCTCCTCTCCTGCCCGTGGCAGACGTGGCTAACAATCACGGCACTTTCCCAGCGAGCTTCAGGACTGTTCTCTACTCAGGACAACTAATTTGCCATCTCTGATATACAATGGAAGGTAAGTAGCGGAGCAGCCATATCTTATCTCAGATTCTCTTCTCCCTTGAACCACCCCCTTCCACCCACGTCAGAATCCCTGGGTAGAAGAGGGGGTGTGTAGGGCAGGGGGCCACGCTATAGTAGAGTTATATAGCTCTTAAGAGCTGGAAGAGAACCCACAGAACTATGTGGAACGGTCCTTTGCCTTCTGGAATGTAGGGATCTAATCCTTCACAGGCTCAGAATGAAGTGAACGGATTCGAGACCAGTTTTCCAGCCTGCTAGTAGTGTCAAGCTTTACTGCCCAGTTTCCTAATTCCACGATTCGAGATTTTGACTCACCCTTAAGCCTCAAACCCTTACAGAAGCCCTCTGCCCCCTAGTGCCGACATTGCCAGACCTTCAAATCCTGGAGGGCCTTGCAGTCCAGGGAGACCAGGATCACCAAGAGCCCCAGGTGGGCCAGGGAGTCCATTGGGGCCATCTTTGCCGGGGATGCCAGGTAAACCTTTGAAGCCTGCCAGGAGAGAAGGCCCACAGCGGGGTACTCAATGTGCAGGGTCTGGAGGAGCCTTCCCTGGAGAAAGGGGACTCGTGTGTCACGCCCAGGACTCACCAGGAGAGGGCGAACTGGCCATCATCCTGGAGTGCACGCTGAGCTCAGGGCTGAGTCTCCTGGGCTAGTCCTTAGTTCACATCCGGGCAGCTCAGCCCTGGGACCTCACTCTGAACTTAGCCCTTCTGAGCTCCTTCACACCCATGTCCCCCTCCCTTCCTCTCATCTTCCCAGCAATGCTGGGGAGGACGCAGGGCAACTGCTGGGGTCCCATGTCAGAAATGAGGACACCGAGGTCCAGAGAGACTGCTACCTTACTGTGGCTGGGGCAAAACTGGGATTGGAAGCCGGGTTTTCCGTCCCCCAGCCCTGGGCTTTCTCCGTTGCTCTGTGTCCCCCAACCACGCTCCCTCCTTCCCGCAGCAGCACGTTAGCGAGGGACGAGCTGTTTGGATTAGCTGCTGTGCTCTGCCCACACAGAGCACTTCGTTCCGTGTGCTTCGTTCTCTGAAGCCAAGCACAACTGCTGGCCCTGCTGGTCCCCTCCTTCCTGGCGAGAAGCTTGGAAGCTTTGTGAAGGAGCCGAGGAAACGCTCGATGAAGGTTCCCCCTTGGAGCCGGGGTTCCCAGCCAGTTGCTTCAGCCTCCCAGCCAAAGCCGTCTCAGTTCCCTGCGAAGTCCCCTTTCTCTGGCGCCCTCCTCACCTTGTAGGCCTCCAGGGCCTTGGACCCCAGGGTCCCCCATGAGGCCGGGGCTGCCATCGATGCCTGTTAGACCCATGGGTCCAGGAGGAGCCTGGATGGCTTCTGCAATTGGTGTTTGTCCAGGAGCGCCTCGGGGGCCGGATAAGCCTGTGGCCATGTGGGAGAAACGGAAATGTCAAGCAGAGGCAGAGGAGGTGGCCAGGGTAGGTTCCCGGAGGTTCATTTGGCATCACAGCCGAGACCCCAAACCCAGCCAGCTGGCTTACTAAAAGAAGCCAAACAGGGCTTCCCTGGTGGCGCTGTGGTTGAGAGTCCGCCTGCCGATGCGGGGGACGCGGGTTCATGCCCCGGTCCGGGAAGATCCCACGTGCCGTGGAGCGGCTGGGCCTGTGAGCCATGGCCGCTGAGCCTGCGCGTCCGGAGCCCGTGCTCCGCAGCGGGAGAGGCCACAGCGGTGAGAGGCCCGCGTACCGCAAAAAAAAAAAAAAAAAAAAAAAGCCAAACAAGCCAATTTGCTTATTATTCATTGCAAAAGTATTTGAGTGCCTACTATGTGCCAGAGCCTGGTAGATCAGGGGATAGAGCAGTGAGTAAGACCTTTATGAGACGACGGTCTGGTGATAAAGATGAAAAATGCATAACCTGACAAAACCCATTAATCTTACTGCAAATTGTAAGAAGTGCTACAAAGGAGATGGACAGTGGGAGGGAGCGGAGAGGGCTATGGGGTGGAGAACCTGCTTTAGAGAGAGTTATAGGTGGCCTCTTACAAGCAGTGACAAGCTGAGACCATTAAAGCATTAGAACAAGCTGGGGGGTGGGGTGGGGGAGAGTGTTCCGGAAGTAGAACTAGCATGTGCAAAGGCCCTGCGGCCAGCTAAGGTGTGGTGTTTTTGGATAACTGAAAGGGGCTAGTGTGACAAAAGCACAGTGAACAGCAAAGGGGAAGGGCTGGTAATGAGGATGGAGAGGGAGGCATCACAGAGGGCTTCATGGCCATAGTTAATTCTTATGCCATGGGATGCCCATGAATGATTTCTGTTTTTACAAGACCTCTCTGACCACTGTCTAGAGAAATGCTTGTTGGGGGAGGTAAATAATGGAAGCAGGGAGACCAGTTAGCAGTCACTGCAGTGATCCACGTGAGACATGGTGGCTTGGACCTCAGTGGTAGAGGTGGAGGTGATGAGAGGGGGCCAGATGCAAGGCACATTTATAGGAGACACAGCCCTCAGGGCTTGCTAATGGATTGGATGTGTGTGTGAGGGGAGTGGTGATAAAGGACAGAAAGGATGGTTCTTCATTTCTGGATCCAGCAAATGGGTGAGTGGCGATCTGAGTGCAAACGCAGTGACCGCAAATGCAGAAACAATGCAGAGAGGGGAGGTCAGCGGCAAGATCCGTGGCAGCAAAGCGGCAGTGAGCTTCAGTGTTGGGAGCTGATGGAGGCAGAGGTATCTCCAAGGTGGAGAAACTCCCTCCCTGGAGGAGCTTGATCCAGCTGCTTCAGCCATCCAGGCTTTCTTGGCGTGCTCAGCAGTGACTCCTGAAGGAATGATACCTCCCAACCCCTCCCCTGAGCTCAGGAATAGCCCGGCACATGCTCTCAACTCACCTCTTGGCCCTGCCTTCCCCTTCATCCCTGGAAGTCCTGGGTCTCCAGGTGGCCCAACTTTGCCTGGAGTCCCCATGAAGCCAGGCTCACCTCTCATGCCTGGCAAAGTCCAAAGGAAAGCAAGTCAGGGCCTGGCACGGTGGTGCTGGTGGTGGTGGGGTTGAGACTAAGCAGAGGCGAGGGCAGGGAAAGCATCATCAGCTGGTCTCTCTTCACAGGGCTGCAGGAAGGGGCCATCTCTGACAGTGGAGTGGGAAAGGACCCAGTAGGCAGCCACGCAGTCATACCTTTCAGTCCTAGCTCTCCAGGGAGGCCAGAGAAGCCTGGAATTCCTTGGTCTCCCTTGGGCCCTTGAAGGCCAGGAATTCCAGGGAAGCCAGGGTCTCCTGGGTCGCCTTGATCCGAGAATGGCCCAGGGGGGCCTGGGGGCCCCAGGGGACCTGGGTGGCCTAGGGATAAGATCGGAAGAGGGATGAGGGCAGAGGGAAGAGGAAGCGGCCGTTGCTGAAAGCCTCGGGACTGATAGGAAGCCAAAGGCTATTCCCAGGGCAGAAAATGTTCCCTTGCCTTCTGTGGGGCCCCAGTGCCCAGACCTTCCCAAACCCTTTTAGCAAAATGCAGCCCATTCCAACCCCCTGTGTCCCTGCGGGAGGAGGGACGTGAGGCCTCACAGGCCCGTGCACATCCAGCAGCGGGGATGGGGCTGGACTGTAGACAGGCAGGTCCTCCCCAAACTCCAGACAAAAGGTGATGGCCAGCCCTCTTTGGGCTTCCTGGCTTTACCTCGTTCTCCATCTAGGCCTGGTCGCCCGGGGTCGCCAGGCTGTCCTGCTATGACTGAGGGCAAGGAGAGGCCTGGGGCACCAGGGAGACCAGCGGGGCCCTGGAGACCTGGGAAACCTGCAAAGAATAAATAAAAGGGGCTGCAGGGGCTTTGTGTGCCTAAGAGAGGGCCAGGCTCTCAGAGAAAATGGAAGTTCACACAAGAAAATGGAAGCCCTTAAGGTAGGAGCCAGACCAGCCGAGGCCAGCAGAGGGCTCTTCTCCCTTTCCTCTGTTGGCAGCCATCAGCCCAGCGCAGCTGACAGAGGCTCAGAGACTCCTCGCTCGCAGCAGGCGCTGCATTGAATTGGGACGGATAGAGCTTCGGAAAGTTCTAGCTCCCCAACCTCGCTGGTAATGGAAATACTTTAGACAGATTTTCCCTAAATCAGGAAGAAAAGAAGGTGTGACTGCAGCACCTGGAATCGAAGTTTCCTACAGTGTTTTTAAACCTACTGTCCCTGTTGCACAACATTTCATCAAGTTAGCCAGTCCTGTCTGCTGCTACTCCGAGGAGGTCACAGATCGAGGTGGGGCACAGGCCCCAGCCAGTCAGAACAGACACCCACTCACCCGCTCGAGCAGAATGGAGGTGGCAAGGGCGCTATGACCCCGCAGTCTTCTACAGCTAACTACTGGGTCTTCCAGGCAAGCTGGAAAACAGTTTTATAGGTAATTCATGATATTAGCTGAATGCTTGCTGAATTGCCTGAATCCCTTCTCCCTGTTTGGCCAAAGAGAATAGCCATTTACTGGAGTACATACATAATACTCGTTTGCTCAAAGTTTAATACTGCTTTACATGTTTTCTGTTTGTGGAATGATTTCTATTATAATATGTTCAAAACCAAAAATTTCAACCGATTACAGTAGATTTATACAATATGCATACATTGAAAACATAGATGGTAATCCTGCTGGGAAAACACATCAAAGCCACGTATACAAATGTAGAAATCTATTTTATTCTTGTAACATGGAAGAAATGTATGTATTACTTTGGTATATTCTAAAAGATAGTCAAATGAAGAGGAATAGATTCGAATTGGTTGACAAACTGTTATGGTGGTTGAGATTGTTGTTTGTGACAAGAAAATCCCAAAATATGATGTTGAATTTTATTTTTCTGACAAGAAAAGCTGAAAATATTAATGTTGAATTTCTCATATTTTTCTAAGAAATAGTAAAACCATAATAATTTGTAAAGAAAGATGGCAGAATGGTTAACTTGGGTGTCTTTAACAGCTCATTGATTAATTGAATACTGAGGAAATACAAAGGAGGAAAAAATAAATTTAAAGAAAAGTTTCCACTTATTAGAAGTCTGGAAAAGAAACAAAGGAAAAACAAAAAGCAAAACTAGTTGCAAAACCAGTTGGTGCTACTTTTAGCATTGTCAGGTATATCTTGATGAATCGTTGAAGTATTTTTATTTTTCACAAAGGTAAAAAATCTGAAAAGAAAGACACATTGTATTTTGTTCCTGAAAATATAACTTCATATATCTATACATATATATGTGCTGAAATTATGCAAAACCAATAAACAAGGCACCACATATAGTAGAGTAAGTGTGGACAGCAAACGGATTGTAAAAATATCTGTTTCCATGGCAATATTTGGAGCCTCCTTCTCTTTTCACCTGTTTCTTGATTTTATAATTACACCAATATATCGTTAAACTTGCAATAAAGGTACTACTGACCTCAGGTAGTAAAAAAAAAAAAAAAAAAAAAAAAGCTCAAGCATTTAAGAATGAGACATTTTTTTCAATGTTTGAATTTTATTTTATTTTTTTATACAGCAGATTCTTATTAGTCATCAATTTTATACACGTCAGTGTATACATGTCAATCCCAACCTCCCAATGCATCACCCCCCCCACCCCCCCGCCGCTTTCCCCCCTTGATGTCTATACGTTTCTTCTCTGCATCTGTGTCTCAATTTCTGCCCTGCAAACTGGTTCTTCTGTACCATTTTTCTAGATTCCACATATATGCGTTAATATACAATATTTGTTTTTCTCTTTCTGACTTACTTCACTCTGTATGACAGTCTCTAGATCCATCCACGTCTCAACAAATGACCCAATATCGTTCCTTTTTATGGCTGAGTAATATTCCATTGTATATATGTACCACATCTTCTTTATCCATTCGTCTGTTGATGGACATTTAGGTTGCTTCCATGACCTGGCTAATGCAAACAGTGCTGCAATGAACATTGGGGTGCATGTGTCTTTCTGAATTATGGTTTTATCTGGGTATATGCCCAGTAGTGGGATTGCTGGATCATATGGTAATTCTATTTTTAGTGTTTTAAGGAACCTCCATACTGTTCTCTATAGTGGGTGGATAAATTTACGTTCCCACCAGCAGTGCAAGAGGGTTCCCTTTTCTCCACACCCTCTCCAGCATTTGTTGATGGTAGATTTTCTGATGATGCCCATTCTAACTGGTGTGAGGGGATACCTCATTGTAGTTTTGATTTGAATTCCTCTAATAATTAGTAATGTTGAGCAGCTTTTCATGTGCTTCTTGGCCATCTGTCTGTCTTCTTTGGAGAAATGTCTATTTAGGTCATCTGCCCATTTTTGGATTGGGTTGTTTGTTTTTTTAATATTGAGCTGCATGAGCTCTTTATATATTTTGGAGATTAATCCTTTGTCCGTTGATTCGTTTGCAAATATTTTCTCCCATTCTGAGGGTTGTCTTTTTGTCTTTTTTTTGTGGTACACGGGCCCCTCACTGTTGTGGCCTCTCCCGTTGCAGAGCACAGGCTCCGGACGCACAGGCTCAGTGGCCATGGTTCACGGGCCCAGCCACTCCGCGGCATGTGAGATCTTCCCAGACTGGGACACGAACCCGTGTCCCCTGCATCAGCAGGTGGACTCTCAACCACTGCGCCACCAGGGAAGCCCTCTTTTCACCTTGTTTATGGTTTCCTTTGCAGTGCAAAAGCTTTGAAGTTTCATTAGGCCCCATCTGTTTATTTTTGTTTTTATTTCCATTTCTCTAGGAGGTGGATCAAAAAAGATCTTGCTGTGATTTATGTCATAGAGTGTTCTTCCTATGTTTTCCTCTAGAGTTTTATAGTGTCCTGTCTTACATTTAGGTCTCGAATCCATTTTGAGTTTATTTTTGTGGGTGGTGTTAGGGAGTGTTCCAATTTCAGTCTTTTATATGTAACTGTCCAGTTTTCCCAGCACCACGTACTGAAGAGACTGTCTTTTCTCCATTGTATATCCTTGCCTCCTTTGTCATAGATTGGTTGACCATAGGTGTGTGGGTTTATCTCTGGGCTTTCTATCTTGTTCCGTTGATCTATGTTTCTGTTTTTGTGCCAGTACCATATTGTCTTGATTACTGTACCTTTGTAGTATAGGCTGAAGTCAGGGAGTCTGATTCCTCCAGCTCCGGGTTTTGCCCTCAAGACTGCTTTGGCTATTAGGGGTCTTTTGTGTCTCCATACAAATTTTAAGATTTTTTGTTCTAGTTCTGTAAACAATGCCACTGGTGGGCTTCCCTGGTGGCGCAGTGGTTGAGAGTCCACCTGCCGATGCAGGGGACTCGGGTTCGTGTCCCGGTCCGGGAAGATCCCACATGCCACGAAGCGGCTAGGCCCGTGAGCCATGGCCGCTGAGCCTGCGCGTCCGGAGCCTGTGCTCCGCAATGGGAGAGGCCACAACAGTGAGAGGCCCGCGTACCGAAAAAAAAAAAAAATGCCACTGGTAATTTGATAGGGATTGCGTTGAATCTGTAGATTGCTTTGGGTAGTATAGTCATTTTCACAACCTTCATTCCTCCAATACAAGAACATGGTATATCTCTCCACCTGTTGGTATCATCTTTAATTTCTTTCATCAGTGTCTTATAGTTCTCTGAATACAGGTCTTTTGTCTCCCTAGGTAGGTTTATTCCTAGGTCTTTTATTCTTTTTGTTGCAATGGTAAATGGGAGTGTTTCCTCAATTTCTCTTTCAGATTTTTCATCATTAGTGTATAGGAATGCAAGAGATTTCTGTGCATTAATTTTGTATCCCACAACTTTACCAAATTCATTGATTAGCTCCAGTAGCTTTCTGGTGGCATCTTTAGGATTCTCTATGTATAGTATCATGTCATCTGCAAACAGTGACAGTTTTACTTCTTCTTTTCCTATTTGGATTCCTTTTATTTCTTTTTCTTCTCTGATTGCCATGGCTAGGACTTCCAAAACTATGTTGAATAATAGTGGTGAGAGTGGACATACTTGTCTTGTTGCTGATCTTAGAGGAAATGCTTTCAGTTTTTCACCAGTGAGAATGATGTTTCTGTGGGTTTGTTGTATATGGCCTTTATTATGTTGAGGTAGGTTCCCTCTATGCACACTTTCTGGAGAGTTTTTATCGTAAGTGGGTGTTGAATATTGTCAAAAGCTTTTTCTGCATCTATTGAGATGATCATACGGTTTTTATTCTTCAATTTGTTAATATGGTGTATCACATTGATTGATTTGCATATATTGAAGAATCCTTGCATCCCTGGGA
>RJWK010022391.1:0-16280 GCA_004363435.1 Platanista minor
ACCAAAAAAAAAAAAAAAAAAAAAAATTGGATAAGCAAAGCACAACTACCCCACCACCCAGAGACAGTCACTGTTAACATTATGGTGTTCCTTCTTCCAGCATCATTCTACTCATATTAAATTTTATTGTTAGCTCATTCCATGCATAGTTTATCATAACCAGCTTTTTTATGTCCCTTTTTGAACATCTTTCTGTGGCTTCTCTTCACTTCCACTGCATTTTATTTTTCAAGTCAGTCACAAAATTGTCCAATTTCGAGGAAAGGGGAAAAGATTCTGAGAGGGGAGTAACAAGATTCTGTAAGAGGATATGGTACCAGAACTTCTGCAGTGGCTTTTTTTGGAAACACACTTTGCCACAATTCTAGCAGTATTTTGGTAGATTCCTTACTATTGCCTAGATAAACATTCATGTTATCTGCAAGTGGGGATATTTTTTCATTAAAAAAATCTGTTTTCAATTTATTTAAAAAAATTTTTTAACATTTATTGGAATATAATTGCTTTACAATGGTGTGTTAGTTTCTGCTTCTTTCTGTGGCTTTTAGCCACTTTTAATGTTCTAGTGTGCTTAACCAGTCCACTGTTTTAATTTTAATCATTAGATATTTGTGCTTTTGCCCAGTTACTCCCTTGGAGTAAACTGCAAGATGGTAAAGTTCTAGGCTATAGGGTATATATACAATTTAAGGCTTTTGACGTGTCATGTTGCCCTCCAGGAAGATTGACCTGTTTCCTTTTTTTCCAAGCCCCTCCCCCATTATTCTTATAAATGTCAATCTGATAGACTACTAACAATTCTGTTTTTACATCTTTCCTTTTCAAAAAATTCTAAAAATGTCACATTTCCCTCTGTGGTTCTCAGTTGGTTTCCAATCCTCCCAATATTGACAACTTGCAGTGAAAAGTGGCCCATGGTAATGTCGATTGTTGCAAACTTCACTGAAGAGGGGAAAAAAGAGGCCTCACTTTTTCACCTCGTTCCATTCCTCCCAATAATATTTACTGAGCACCCAAATGTAAAAACAGTCAACCAGAGCAGCATAAGTAATGCCTGAGCACCTGTGCAGGGGAACTTGTCTGCGGGTCTAAATGCTCAGTAGGGGAGGCATGGTCTCTGCCCCTAGATGGGCACTGTCCCATAGAAATGCAATGCACGCCACACAGGTGATTTCAAATGCTCTAGTAGCCATATTAAAGTGAAAAGGAGCAGGTGAACTTAATTTACTAACCCAGTAGATCCCAAATATTATCTCAACATGTAATCAGAGTGAGGTATTTTAAGCTAAGTCTTCGAAATTCAGTTGTATTTTACACTTACAGCACATCTCCTTTTGGACTAGCTGTACTTTAAGTGTTCAATGGCCACAAGGGTCGAGTTGCCCATGCCGCTGTAAATAGAGCAGGGTTTTGAGAAGGGCAGACCAAGTCCTGGTCAAAGTGGGAATTTCACAGCTGACAACCCTCTCCCCAACCTGTTCTGATTGGTTGTTGACAGTTTTGTTGACAGCACACCTTTGCCTAAGCAGGTTTACCTTAGAGAAGCTACATTTCAATTCTGGATGCTCCTGACAGTTTTACATCTGTAGTTGGGGGCATTTCACATTTTCATTCCATGATTAAGAAGTAAAAAGGCTGTAACTATAAATACTGGTGGAGATATTGAAACAGAGTAGGACCCTATATGGTCCTTGCCCCCCACCATGTCCTCAGCCTGCCTTTTGTCTGTGAAGAAACTTTAGCCAAAGAATAAGTTTAATCAGAGAAGTGAGAAAATGCAGAAACAGGAAAACAGTCCAACAAAATAATAATAGTTTAGTCATTAAGCAAATCAAGGACTTCTAGATCTTCAAGGGCTATAGATAATACTCTGAGCCACATCCTGTGAGCTGTCTTATAGGTACTGAAACCCCCGCCAGGTGGAAGAAGTGAACTACATGGTGACCAGACTGTAGCCACGACATAAGCTGCCACAATTCTGAGGGCTGGCCTCAAAGAAATGGGAAAAAACCAACCCTGGAACTAAAGATTAACTGTACTTAAAACAATCAAGATGGCGCTGATCAGACCACCACATAACCAAATTCAAGATGACAGCTGACTGTGCTGTTTCTGCATGTAGGCCCCTCCCTCCGCCTACAAAAGCTCTCACCCTCTGTCTGTCAGCTCGGGGGAGTTGGCCTTTGGACAGGCGTCCGCCCTCCCCACAGGTTGCCAGCCTCCAAAATAAAGCAAACTTTCCTTTCCACCCACCTTGCCTCTTTATTGGCTTTAGAATGGCAAGTAGATGGACCCCTTCTTTTGGTAACAGCATCAGTTGCTTCAAACTCCCTCACATCAAAGGTTAATCACCTGTGCCTTTCTTCCACGTATGCGTATGCGTGGGCGGGGAAAGCAGGTGGCCCAGGCTATGGCGTGTGCTGAGTGGTTGACTAGCAGCGGTAGAGGATTTTAATACAGGGAGAAGCTGGGCAACTACTTTTGTCATCCATGGCAACCCCTCCCTTGTGAAGATTTGTGGAAATTTAAAAACTAGGCACCATGAAGGACCTTCATCCCAAAGGGCTTGTGAGCCCCTTGCTTCCAAGGACTTGCCACATTCATCTTTGTGGCCCCAATGCCCTGTAACTCTACATAGTAAGTGCCCTTTTAAAATGTGAATTAATTCATGAATTGCCCTATACAGCACGTCTCAGTCGTAAACACACAAGGTATAAAGACAACTTTGAATTCCACGAAGAGATAAAAGGGGACTTTGGCTCCCAGCAATGTGCAGAGGGAGACACCCAGTGTAGTGGAATGACCACCGCTTTGGAGATGAGGTGGTTTGGGGTTCCCCACCCAGCTCTCTTCCCTACTGGCTTTCTGACAAGAGATAAGATGCTTAATTTTTGACTGTTCAGTTTGCTGGACTATAAAAGTTGATGGGTACAGTGGTTCCCAAACCTATGGAAGCCCAATTCAAATTCTTTGCATCCACTCCCCATGATAAAGCAAGGTGAAGCACATATTAAAAAGCCCAGAGAAGGATTCATAATAGAGCCACAAAAGTTGTAGATTTCCCAGAACCCACAAGGCAGCCACTAACCAGAACCCTCTTGTTGAAAAATGAAAGAACAGGAAACAACGCATGTTTTACAGCGAAGAAACCACCCCAGAGGAAACAAAGGGCCTGGTTCTCAAGTTCTCCACAGGCAACTTATTAAGCCAGAGCAAAAACTGTGGCGCTAACAGCAGCAAGAGAGAATAAAGGCGTGGCAGGGGGAATAAGGAACAGAAATACTGCCATCTTGAAGCTAAAGACCCTTAGGTTTGGGGCAGGCACCAATTGTTCTAATTAGTTAAAGCACCTCAACTCCTTAAAACAGTGAGAAAAATTATGCACAAGGTTTTACTGGATTTGCTTTTAGGAAATGTGATGCTTTCTGGCTACATAAGCAAGCAAGCAAGCATGGAATGTCTACAAAGGCAAAGGCTTGGGTAACATTCAGTCATTCAATCAACATCCAAAACCACATATGCACTCGACTTCAAACTGTCAATACTTCCAAATTTTGTCTTTAGTTTTCACATATATGTGCATGTCTTAAGGTAAGTATTCACTGAGTGCATCTTGAGAGGAATCTGGGCACACCCTTGGAGGCAGCAGAGTAGGCTCTGCCTGACATATGATCAACCTCATTTCCTGGAAGGCTCATGTAACAGGAGGTGGGCACCTGATCATCAAAAGGTTACCACAAGTCTTTAAATACAGCATCACCTCAGGGTCTCAAGGTAAAAGGAAAGCATAGGAAAATGGCTGAGGCTGGGTAGCTAAAGCCTTAAATGAAACCAATGTTAGGTTATCTGAAAGCTGCTGCCAAGATTTGAGAACCTTCCTAGGGAAGTTAGACTGCAGTGCCTGAACGGTAACTTGAACAATGTTCAGGTATAGAAAGTGTTAGCAGTTCTCTGGGTGAGCCTTCCACAACTCCTGCCCCATGCAAATGGGCAGAAGTCTTAGCGCATCTGAACCTCTCTTTAATTTCAGCAAACAAAACCATCCTACGACTCCTAACTGCACGTTTGGAACCACAGGCTGCCCTCTAATTCATCTGGAAGAACAGAGCAAACAAAAAGCACCCTTGAGATTCTTCTGTTTAACAAGTAAAGCACTCCTTGGGTGCAAGTCTGGCTACAGAAACACCCACAGCGGTCAGGAGCCCAGGTGTCACTCTTTGGCTAATCCCAGAAGAGCTCGATTTGCCAAATCCAGGCAGCAGTCATGTTGGTGATGAGCCCACTAGTTTCTCTCTTGGTTTACTGCTCTGGTCTGGCAGCCTCAGAGTGGTGGGCATCACAATGACTTTATACCTCACCTAGAATTTGGCGGTTTAAGGCCCTGCTGAGAAGGAACCTCAGGTTTTCTGGAGCAAGAGAGCTCGAGTTCAGACTCTCACTCACCCTTGTTCACAATTTTGAAACTTTTTCATTTCTAGCAGCCCTAGCAAAAAACATTCTACCAAAAGAAAAAGGCATATCAAATATGTCCTCTTGCCACACTGCCCCCCACCACCCTTGTTCGCTGCTTAATCCATGGTTAAGAATCTCTTCCCTTGCACAATGGATCTGATTTGTCTCAGTATTTGCATGCCCTATGCCAAGGAATATAACTGTTTGATTATATGGTCTCAGGTGTAAGTACTTATCTATGACTGAACTAGGTATTTTGAGGGAACCCCGAGACTGGGATTGGCAGATGTTGACGGACCACACATGGCCCTACTGAACAAAAAATACGTCACTTACCTCGGTGTCAGGCACACAGCTGGGGCTCAGTAAATATGTGAATTAATGTGAATGTTCAAAAATAAGATCTGGTGGTCCAGTACGAGAATATGAGAATATGCTGCATTAATCCAGAAGACATTTAACCCATCTCTCTACTTGTGAGACTAGCACTATAGATCACGTTAGTTTCTCTTTAGGAACAAGGCAAATAGCTCAACCACCAAATATTATTAAACTCCATTTAATTTAAACTGTTTCTATTCAAACTTCCAGTATGTACCATATGATAAACCCTTGGCATCTGATGAACTTAGATTTTTTTTTAATGTGTTCCATGACTTGCTTCCCTAATTTTCCTTAATAAAAAGGACAATTCTGCGATTCCAGTTTTCATCTGCATTTTCATTGTGATTAGAATTGAACAGAGTATGAACAAACTAATAAATGTCCAGGGCTCCTAGTATGTGCCAACAAGAAAAGGAAATTAGCAAAATGCTGCTGGCAATAAGAACACAAGGGAAATCTGGCTGTGACGGAAAAGGATTTTATTGGGCAGCTTAAATTTTTATCTAATAGAAACCCATCAATGTTTGAACAACTTTTAACAGGAAGAAAAACTCCACTTAATCTAGGCTGACACACATTACCAGTAAAAGCAAAAAAAAAAAAAAAAAAAAAAACAGTCAAGTTTCTTCTTTGAGTCGGTGACAACATCTTAGGCTGTCACAGTCTGATACTTAAATCATGGAAAAATTCCCAAACAGAAACTTACAGGCTGGCAGGAAAGTCAGCTGGCCCATAATTCTGCATATGTGAGCTGAGAGTTTAAGATGACTGTATGTGCTTCCAGAAAAATATATACTCTAACTTAGCTTTTTAATTTAAATTGTTAACTATATTTGTGCCTCAGAAAATGTAACTTCTATCTACATTAACAATCTAAGTGGCTACAGATTGGAAAGGTACCTATGGATGGCAGAGGCCATCTAGTGGGTGAGAGCCAAGGGCACACTGTGCCCAAAGGCTGAGGGAAACGTCATCCGAATCAAGATGGAGAGAAAGAAGCTCATGACCTCAGAACAGGATAAGAAGGGCAGAGACCCAAGCAACAACAAACCAAAGAACATTTATTACGTGGAAGAGGCAGATTGTGACAGGGAGAGCAGGGCATATTTTACTATGAACTATATCAAACATACAGAAAAATCCAAAAAATAAAACTCGTGTCTATCAACTAAATTGATCCAGTATTAACCCAAAGCCATATTTTCTTCAGTACCTTTAAGTAATAAAAAATTGTTATGTACACTAGACAGCCCCTATGTATCCCTTCCCATATTCCCACGCACTTGGTATGGGGCCATGGCTCACGGGCCCAGCCGCTCCGCGGCATGTGGGATCTTCCCGGACTGGGGCACGAACCCGCGTCCCCTGCATCGGCAGGCGGACTCTCAACCGCTGCACCACCAGGGAAGCCCTTGGTATGAATCTTTTATGCAAGACTTATTTGGGGGGAAGAACTTTGAGGGAAAAAAAAATAAAACTACCCCGCCTAGACAGAAGAGTGGTAAGCAAACAAAAATTAAGGCATAAAATGTCATTAAAGAAGAAGTTTCCAAGAAACAAAAACACAAGATGCTGTACTTTCTCTAAGTCTAGGCTTCGCTGTTTCCTTTCTCGTTAAGTGGTGATCTCCGAGAGAGTGTTTCTGCAAGAGAAATATCAACTATCATTATGCCTTATAAAAACTCAGTTACCACGGTTCTTAATTTCTATCTTAAGTAAACCAAATATTCACTTTTAACTGAAGTTACTTTAAGTCAAATCTGCCAGTTAAAAAAAATTCACCGCCACAGTAACAGTGCTTTATGTCCAATACAGCTGTCTGTACTCCCCTTCACAGATACAAAATATACGTTTGCTCTCCTCCAAATATAAAAAATATTTTTATTAACTTGTATGCTGACTGAAATACTTACCACTTTTGAATAATAGGTTACAGAGAGTTATATGTTCTCATCACAACACTCCTAGTTTAGCAACTTTACAATAAAATTACTAACAAATTAAAACAAATTTCTCCAGGGATGATGAAACACTGAAACTTTAAGTACATTTTATCTTTCTCTAAGAAGAATAATTTAAACAATTATCCAACTATATTTTCACCACAATGAAGGAAGTATGCTTAAGGAACCATGTATGCAATTTTTTTCTAGTAATATAACCCCTTAGTTTCTTGCCCTCCAGAACTGATCTAATCTAAAATGATATTGTAGCAGAACTACAGGTAAGCAGCAAACGGCGGTACTGAGAACTCAGCTTGCATCATAAGACCTACTTTCCAATCTGTGTGTGTGGTTTTTTTGGGCAGCCATTTAACCTCCTTGAGCCTTCACCTCCTCATCTATAAAATGAGGCCTACCTTCTTTTAATCTTCTGGGCACTGTGAAGATTAGATGTGTGACTATTACACCACTGTAAAGCAATTATACTCCAATAAAGATGTAAAAAAAAATGTGACTATTAAATAATGCACTACTCAAATATAAGGTATTACACTGTATTCAAAGGTAGACAAACTACGTATTTATTTCTGCAGTAGAGGTAAAGCCAGTTCAACCACTACGCTTTAAATCAAGTGTTTTTTTTTTTAAAGTAATGTCTTCAATCTATTTATAAACAATAGAAAATACAGGTTTCATCTGAAGTTGTGTACCCAAACACACTCAATATTCTTATGGGAAAAAAAAAAAGCTTATTGCACAGATATAAAGATTAAAGCACATACAGTTAATCAACTTGATTAGAAATATCATGATCTGGCACTAGGACTAAATTCCAGAAGTTCATGTCATTGCATGCTCCTCCATCTATGAAATTTAAACTATCATTAAAGATTTTAAACTCAAGTATGGTACACAAAACTGCAGTCAGTATTAAAACTTAATGTATTAGAAAGGACTGAAAGTTGTAACTGTAAGTCAGCATTTATTAAAAATAACCCAAAACTTGTGAAGTAAAATAAATCATCTCAAAATAAATCATGAGAATCAAAACTCTTGATCTTGCATGAATGATATTTAGCTTAGAACTTAGCCATACTTTCTTAGAAACAGAAACAAAACAACTGTCCATTATCATGTGGAGAATAGGTCTGACCCCAGTAGGCACCTCCTTGAGAGTTGCTATACCCACAGAGCCCCAGGGAGCAGGAGGACCTCGGGAGCTACTTGCACATGGTCAGATATAAACTGCATGTTAGCCAGCAAGAGTGCACATACTGAGTAAGTCAGAGATCCTTTGCTTTTAGCTAGAATTCTATCAATTCAGAGTGGTGAGAAGGACAATTTCATTTTGATGAGAAGTTCTAACTGGCTACTGATCACAAAACAATTTCCAAGGGCCACCTTAGAACAAAGGATCCCAGGCGATATAAAAAAGCAGGGGAACCACTATTCAAAATCCACCAATGTAGTCTTTAACCACTAGGGTCACTGCAGCCAAAAAAGGAAGAGTATGTTTTGTTTTGAAATGAAATATACTATCAGTACAGCCCATTTTCTGTTCTTGGCCTCTTAGAACCTCTTCACAAAAAGTGCTAAATGTTTTTATAGAAGTAAGTACAAGGGAGAGAGAGTTAATTTCACTCTAGACACAAAGAACTTCAGGCTAAGCTTGACCTCAGACAATTTTTACAAGTCCCTGCAAATATCATCAAGAGCTGTCTCTATGTCAAACACAGTAAGGAAAGGACGCTGCAACCCGGACAGCCCTGGACTCAGTCCCACTAGCAGCGTCAAAGGGAGCTTACCACACAAAACCTAGGAAGACAGCAGAAACACTACAGCCAGACCTCAGGTCATTAGACCGCAGAATAAAGTACAGCCTCAAAACGGGTGTCACCCCATTAGCTCTGCCATGACAACATGACTGGAGATGTCCTGCTGGGGGTTACACAAGTGCAAAAACATCAAATTTAACTTACTTAACTTTTTAACAAGTTTTTCATTTCAGTAAATTTGTTTTGATTGGTTGGATTGTTTAAGAGGAAGAGAAGAATCTGTTCATGTTTTTCAACCTGAGGGTGAGAAGAAATGGTGTTATTTCATTCCTAAAAATGTTGGGAGTATAATTTCACTTAAAGGAAATTTTACCCACTTGTTTCTGTAGCTCTGTGCAGCAGCAATTCATCCTGTTCATGTTTTCTAAAAGCAAACGCAAAAAGCCATTAGACAACTAGCACTATAAATAACAGGAAAAACCAAACCAAACCAAACCAAACCTGCAGTCTGAACATATACGGATCAGCCCCTCAGGGCAGAGACTTTCCAACTACAAAGGACTTGATCAATTCCTTTTTCATTTGGGTTTTATGTATCTACTCCTGTCCTGGGTTTTACCAAGTGAGTGCCCTTACCTCCAAGGTTTCAGGTCTTTTGCCTGTCATACATGGGATATCTCTTTTTGGTTGAGGGCAGGCCTGCCAAAGCATCATCTTATGAAAACTAGTAAGAACCATTCTCAAATATGTGAGTTCTTCTCACTTTGATCAGGATCAAAAGGAAGTTGGAAGCTACTCTGAATGCTTGACATTTCTAAAGCTCTCAACATCAATTCTGTCAACAGTGTTGCTGAGCCTGATCTAAGGAAAATCTGGACTGGGAGGCCTGCTTCCTTCCAGGTGGCTCCTCTGAGGTGGCAACATGAGTCAGCACCCTGCCGCTGGATTTGTAGAGGATGAGGACAGAGGGAACGTGGCCACGGAGAATAAGGAAAGATCAGGTCAACTAAATTGATTACATCTGTTCTTGGCTACATTTACATCTGCTATTAATTAAACTTGAAAAAAATACCTTTATTTAAAGCACTTTGCTTTTCAGATGTGACATTTTTTGCCAGACCATACATCACCAGCTTATCAGCTATATTGATAGTACCATTCTCAGAACACTTCTCAACTGACACTGTGTGGACATTCTTGATAAATCCTTTTACAGAAAGCATTACATTCTGATTCAACATGATATTTTTCAGTAGCTCTATTATTAATTGAGAACAGCTTCCATTCAATTCCACTGGTTCTGGGAAAAAATTGAATATTAGAGTTAATCTTCAAGTTCCTGAAAAATGATATTTAGATAAATTATCTAAGGATAATAAGCAAAAGGCTCGCAGATTTTAGCTAGGTTTAGGTATGCTTTGATGTACTTACTACTGCTGTTGCATTCAAAAATACCAAACTTAATAAATATTCCTCAATCCCTACTATGTCAAGCACTAATTTAGGTCTAGAAGCCACAAAACAGACAAATGTCTGCCTTTGTGGACTTACATTCTAATGGTAGAAGCAAACAATAATAAAGATAATTTTCCAACTCTCTGAGTCAAAACCAAAGCAGACTGTGAGGAAATCAGTGTGTTATTATCTATTGGGACCTCTGGGTAAAGAAATAAGGAGTAAGAATAAAACGCTACTTTAGCATTTTAGTTCCTTTTATTCAAATTCCAACTAAAGGGCTGAATAAATACGCAGATATGGTATGAATAGGAAGGTAGCCCAAAATGGTGCCATTTGAATGTCTCTAGCCTCTGTGACAAAGCAGAAAGACCCCCTGCACAAGAGGTCAGATGACTGACCCCAGTTCACCCTGGCCCTGCCACTTAACTAGCTTTGCAACCTGAGGCAAACCAGTATCTCTGAGCCTTGACTCTCTGAAACTAATCTGTAAAACAAAGATGGAACAAATGAACATAATTTTTGTGAGAATGAAAGAATAATAAAAGGTATGAGATTTTTTGGTTAACTCTGCTTGATATTTAGAAATCTGGGTCGTTGCTTAAAATACGCTTTTTTTTTTTTTTTAATTTTTAATTTTATTTTTGGCAGTGTTGGGTCTTCATTGCTGCGTGCGGGCTTTCTCTAGTTGCGGTGAGTGGGGGCTACTCTTTGTTGCGGTGTGCGGGCTTCTCATTGCGGTGGCTTCTCTTGCTGTGGGGCAGGGGCTCTAGGCATGCGGGCTTCAGTAGTTGTGGCACGTGGGTTCAGTAGTTGTGGCTCACAGGTTCTAGAGCGCAGGCTCCGTAGTTGTGGCGCACGGGCTTAGCTGCTCCACGGCATGTGGGATCTTCCCGGACCGGGGCTTGAACCCGTGTCCCCTGCATTGGCAGGCGGATTCCTAACCACCACGCCACCAGGGAAGTCCTAAAATACCCATTTGTTTCAGACTTAGTGCTATAAAAGAAAGAAAAAAATCCCACAGACACCCAAATTGGAAAGTGACTTAATTGTCTACCTTCAAGGGAACATTTAATAATTTGGAAAGGAAGCTCCAGGTGGCTGGCAGAGATTGGCTGCACTCTGCAAAGAGGCAGAGTTTCAATGTTTCCATAGTCTGCATAGAGCACTTTCACATCAGCAGCTGACGTCCCCAGAACAATGGCACGGTACCAGAAATCATCACCTGAAAATACAGAGGAATCTCAGGTGAGAAGTTACATTCAATGATGCCCTCCTCCTTTAAGATGGTTATTCACAGTTACATTTACATCACTTAGAAATTCACACCAAGATCTCTGACTTCATGCCAAGGAGTCTAGATTAAATACGAGCATCACATCTACTCCTTGCAGATTCTACTCAAAAGACAGTTACAGGACTAAATAGAAAAAGGCCTAAAACCACAAGGATAGAGAACAAGAGGGAAGACAACGTAATAGTGGAAGGTGGAAAGCAAATACGTGCGTGGAAATGATTTAGCAGGGCTCAACTAAAGCTGGGTGTAAAGAAGCCAAGAAGCATCTCAGTTTGCATCTCAAATCCCCAAGCAATCAAGCCTCAATAACTGATGCTACTCATTCAAAAGTTGGAGCAAAGATGGAGATGAAATGGGGATTGGATAACGGAAGCAGAGTTGCTTCCCCAAGGCATGTGAATAAACTTTAGTTTATAAACACATTTACAAGTAATATCTATTTTTAAAGCTGCTAAAGAGAATGATCAGTTTTATGTTTACGTGTTTTAATAACGCTTAGAAAATTCCCCCTTTTCAGGTAACTGCTCCTACCCATGGGCAGAAGACAAGGATCCTCTCCAGAGAGGACAAACCAGAAAGACTACGGACTGGGGAACGTGAGGCAGAGCAGAGGACGGAGTTCACAAGAACCCTGTCAGGCAAGCTACGCACTCCAGGCAGGAGACGACCATCTCAAGCAAAAGCACTTCAAGACACAGGCATCAGGAGTTCCCAGTGAAACGGCAGAGCCAGGTCACCCTACAGACAAGTCCACTAAGCAGACAAGCTCTGCCTGCGCACATAGGAACTTCCAATTAGCTTCTTAGTGCTTCAGCTTACATAAATGAACAGCGAAGGATGACCAGAGAGTAGAAGAAAGTTTCTGACATGAAAGAGAAGACCAAAACAAACAGGAACTCAAGGAAGCAGAGACCCAAAGACAGAGAAGACCATGAAAATTAAAAGAATGATATTAACATCCTCGGAGAAATGACCTCCCATCCTTGAAGCAAGTACAAGACAGTTATTAAAAACCACATACTTGAGAAACAAAAAAAGCTACTGAAACCAAAAATGTGATATTAAAAATGAAATACGAAAGGCTGGAAGAGAAAACTGAGGAAATCTCTTGGGAAAAAAAAAAAACAGCAAAAGGAAATTCAGCAGTAGAGTTTAAGTCTAACATGAGAATACTTGGAGTTCATAAAGGAGCAGGAAAAAAAAGGAATAAAAAAATTCAGGAAAAATTTTCAAAACTGAAACTCATGAATTTCTAAAGGGCCCACCCACTGGGTGCTCAGTACAATGGTGAAAAGAAAACCAGTGCTGAGTCACATCATAAAATTCAAAACTTGGGATGAAGAGATTACCAAAAGTTCCAGAAAGGAGGAAAAAAATACGTACAAAGTTTGGAGACCCTGAATGACATCTACCTCTCCACTAGCAACACCCACAATGCCTTCAAAATTTTAAGAGAAAGATGATTTCCAACCTAGAATTTTATCTATAGGTAAGCTATCAAGTAACTATTAGGGTAGGATAAAGACTTTTTCAAACATGAAAGATAACAAAATTTATCTTGCATGTACCTTTTCTCAGCTTCTAGAGAATGAGATAGATATACCAAAATATTAAATCAGAAGTAAAGGATCCAGAAAACAAGTTGAGATGAGGGAGGGAGGAATCTAGCCAACAAGGTGGGGTGGGAGAGAAATCCAAGAAACATAGGGGGTTCGTGCTGAAACAATCTCCAGCACAGTGGTGAAAGGGAAATTTCAGGATGACAGCTCAGGTCTGGAGGACAAGCAGTCTGGATAGGAGTATGTCAGAAGGCTGGAGTTGCCTACAATATGATAAAAGTTGATAAAGTACAGGCAGTATTCATGGAGAGAATTTATACCAATGCAGAGAACTGGAGATCATTAGTGAAAGTATATAGAACACTAGTAACAAAAAAGGCTGCAAAAGAAAAATGTAATTATAGTAACTACATGGGTAGGCTGTGAATACTGTTTATGCAAACCTAATAACGTACTACAGAATACTTATCTAAACAAAAATTATGACACATTCCTACTGGGAAGAAAGAGAGGGGAACTGTAGATCTAGTTGTCATACAAAAGAAGAGGGAAACGAAATACATTTTTAAACTGCAAATCTAAATTTTAAAGTGAACACTGTTTGGGGAATAGAAAAGAATCTTACCTGTGTATCTGGCACAGCACGCATCTCCAATTTTTGGTCTATAGTCCAATCGACTTTTCTGAGCACTGCAATATTCTAACAATTCGGCTGTCAACACACACAGTTTTTCCTGATCTTTTAAAATATATATAGAAAATGTTTTGTGAAGAAATTTTCAATGCTATTTATAATAAAGTATTTATAAAAAAAGGAAAGTCAAATCTAATCACTCAAAAAAGACCCCATATATATTGAAATATACATTCATATTTTTAAAATAGATAAAGCCAAAAAAAGATAAAACCACTACTGGTTACCTTGTGGGGAAGGGATGCAGGACTGGGAGGGGGCAAGAAGGAAGCCACTGGGGGGCTAATTTCTTGATCAGGGTGGCTATTCTAGTGTGTTCATTCTACAAAAACTTGTTCTATTAAGTTGCAGTTTTACGACTGTTCAGTATACATTTCAGTAAGTGTGCTATAGTTAATTAAATGAAGCAAAGTACTTCCAATCCATCATACCATATGTTACGGCCAGGATGCAATAATCCTAAGACCCTGCTTTCCACTATACAGTTTCAAGTTGATTATTCCTAATACTGGAGGATAAATTTAAGAGCAGTTATTGTTATCACAGTTCTTGGTTTGACCATTTGAAAAAGAAAATTTTTCATTTTTTTCAGCTTTCAAATACCTGCAAATTATTTTGATAGCAAACTTGCACTAACTCAGCCTCTGATACTGCAAGAATAAACTTAAATACACTGGGGCTTCCTTGGTGGCACAGTGGTTAAGAATCCGCTTGCCAATGCAGGGGATATGGGTTCGAGCCCTGGTCCAGGAAGATCCCACATGTCACAGAGCAACAAAGCCCATGCACCACAACTACTGAGCCTGCGCTCTAGAGCCCGCGGGCCACAACTACTGAAGCCCGCGGGCCTAGAGCCCATGCTCCACAACAAGAGCAACGAGAGTGGCTTCCACTGCAATGAGAAGCCCGTGCACCGGAACAAAGAGTAGCCCCCGCTCACTGCAACTAGAGAAAGCCCGCACGCAGCAACGAAGACCCAGCGCAGCCAAAAATAAGTAAATAAAATAAATGAATTTAAAAAAAAAAAAAAACTAAAATACACTGAAGAGGTGCCTTAATTGTAATCTTTCATGAAATAAAAAAGGAAAAGGAAAGTCAACATCTATATGCTACTTTTCTTCATGATTAGGGCCAGCGTAAAACATTTCTCTAAGTTTCTAAGATACAGTAACACTGTGATTACAGACTGATTAGAAAGTACTCTTCCAACGTATCTAAAACTGTTTTGGGTTCAGATTCTCGTAATGCTTGTAGGTTAGCTTAGTAAGTACAATTCAATACAGACAGTACCTATTTTTAAACAAGAAATTATACAGTAATTAAGGACGTTGCTTTGTTATAAAAAGCTGTAGATGATCAAGACCAGGTGGAGTAGGTGCTGAATGCACGGCATGGTCACATTCATGTTTTTATAATTAAATTTCCCTTAAGTGTTATGATCAATTAAAACACTGAGTGAAACAGCAATCATCACCTTCTTCTTCCCACCACTTCCTAAGGAATTCAGGTAAGTTCATTCTACAGTTTAAAAGACCAGCATAAATATGTCTCAAACTTTGTTTGGTTTCTTACCTGGCATTTCATTTGGTAGAGCATAAAACAAGTTTGGGTTTACGATTTCTAGTATGCTTGCCTGTATAGTTTTATTAACTGGCAATTTTATTGTCCTCCACTGCTCAGCTGAAGAGGTGGCTGAAAACATATGAAATACAGGTCTCTCATGAAAAAGATAAAATTTAGCATTCTACTGAATACCAACATTCCCTAATTCCCAAAACGAAAATCTGTATTTTCATAAAACAATCTGTTTAATTTGAGGGATTTTGGTGCGCATTACAAAAAAGTTCAATCTATAATAAGAATCCTTAAACTATTACGCTCCTATAGTATATTTCAGTAGTATATTTCCATTTCTGTAGTATATTTCTTAAAATTTACTCAAACTTTAAAGGATACGTAACTGTATGATACACGTCTGCCTGACAAGTAATTACATTAAAAATGAGTAGTGTTTAATAAAAAACCATGTTTCAATAAATATTTAACTTTACCTATTACTAATCTATTTCCACAAAGCATATTTCTACAGGAAAATCATGTCACTTGGAATAGAAAAATTTTCATAGCCTATAAAAGCAAAGGATAACGTAAAGTTAAATAGCAGTTTAAAAATGTTACCTTGAAGCCATGGTGCATCAATTTGAAGACCATGTTTATTAACAGGACTGTTTTTTGCCAAGTCTTTACATGGTGAACTAGCTTTTAAAACCAGATGTTCATCAATCAGAACATCAGTAATTATCCTGGGATAAGACGTGGAAAGATCGGTGAGTTCAATTCCCACTCCATTTTCAGTGATTTCAACCACTCGGGCTTGGAGTTTTATCCCTGTGACACACGTCTGAAATCTTGCTATGGCTTCTCTGGTCCAGTGTTTGTTTC
Organism: Platanista minor; assembly: GCA_004363435.1. NCBI lineage: Eukaryota > Metazoa > Chordata > Mammalia > Artiodactyla > Platanistidae > Platanista > Platanista minor. Next base: position 16,002 of record RJWK010022391.1, read on the forward strand.
TAGGCTGTATATCTAACAAATAAAACAGCATTAAGAAGAATTCTGCTCTTAAAATGTTTTCTTTGTATTTAATTTTTGATAGCTTGATTAATATGTGCCTTGGCATGTTTCTCCTGGGATTTATCCTGTATGGGACTCTCTGTGCTTCCTGGACTTAACTATTTCCTTTCCCATATTAGGGAAGTTTTCAACCATAATTCAAAAAGAGTCATGTACCAAAATGTTCATTGCAGCTCTATTTACAATAGCCAGGACATGGAAGCAACCTAAGTGTCCATC
>RJWK010022391.1:16380-30031 GCA_004363435.1 Platanista minor
AAAAAAGTCATGAAGAACCTAAGGGTAAGCTGGGAATAAAGACACAGACCTACTAGAGAATGGACTTGAGGATATGGGGAGGGGGAAGGGTAAGCTGTGACAAAGTGAGAGAGTGGCATGGACATATGTACACTACCAAACGTAAAACAGACAGCTAGTGGGAAGCAGCCGCATAGCACAGGGAGATCAGCTCGGTGTTTTGTGACCACCTAGAGGGGTGGAATAGGGAGGGTGGTAGGGATACACAAGAGGGAGGAGATATGGGGATATATGTATATGTATAGCTGATTCACTTTGTTATAAAGCAGAAACTAACACACCATTGTAAAGCAATTATACTCCAATAAAGATGTTAAAAAAATAATAATAATTCTGTGCCCCAAAGCTGCATTTTTTGCCTCAATAATATCCAGGACTGGACCCTTCCCAAGTTTACCATTCAGGTCAGTGATTTTGAATATCTTTTCTCAATAATCAATTATATATCTACATCCTCAGTGCCTGAGTTGCAGATAACGTATCTACAAATATACTACTGTTTTAGGAGGCTCAGGATCCGTCTTTACTTTCCTCACTAACTTATCTTCACCTGGCATTTTTCCCAATAGGCAAAAATAGAATTATTATTTCTTTTAGAAGCCACTATGGTTACATACACAATGATGAGTTATCAACTATTCTGGTAAAAGATGTTAAACATATACTTTCACCTTTGTGGACAGTTTTCCAATGATAATTTCAAAATTTTTTTTTTTTTTTTTTTTTTTTTTTTGCTTTACGTGGGCCTCTTACTGTTGTGGCCTCTCCCATTGCAGCGCACAGGCTCCGGACGTGCAGGCTCCAGACGCACAGGCTCAGCAGCCATGGCTCACGGGCCCAGCCGCTCCGCGGCATGTGGGATCCTCCCGGACCGGGGCATGAACCCGTGTCCCCTGCATCGGCAGGCGGACTCTCAACCACTGTGCCACCAGGGAAGCCCTCAAAATATCATTTTTAATTATTTAACCAAAAATTATCTTTCTGGGATAACTTTGGCTTATACCCTTATTTTCATAACAGTGGTTCTCAAATGTGAGTGTGCATCTGTATTACATAGAGGGCTTGTGAAAACAGATTTTGGAGCCTCACCCTAGAGTTTCCAATTTAGTAGTAGGTCTTGTGTGGGGACTAAGAATCTGCATTTTTTAAAAAGTTCTCATGTTGATACTACTGGCTGTGGGGTGGAGGGGTCATATTTTAAGCAAACACTGACATAAAACATGGTGATTAAAAACAATAATCCAAAACATACTTAGTGTAAAATAAGTAGAAAGAAAACAGGCAAAAGGAAAAATGAAAAGCATCTAATGCTTCTAGACATGACCACTATTAACATTTTGGTATCCAACCTTTCATAATCTTTATGTGCATATGGAAATACACACATGCACATATATACTCATAATTCTTTTATAAAGAAATTTTTATAATAATAAAAATAGTTATAATGTTATACACTATTCAGTGCTTTATGCCTTGGGTCTCTTTTATTCTTAATGCCTTTTTGAGTAAGGTACCATTATTTTCCAGACGAGGAAAAGGAAGCACAGAGTTTAAACAGTTTACCTAAGGTCTCACAGCTAGTAGGGAGCAGAGCTGCTTCTAATCTGTCCTCTTAATCACAATGCCATCCTGCCATCTCTTTCATAACTTGCTTCCTTCACTTAAATCATGAAGTAGTCTTCACATCAACACGTATTTAACATTTTAATGACTGTGTAATAAGAACGAACACTTAATAGAACTTTGAGTGCCAGACCCTGCTCTAAACATTCATTTAATAACCTTCACAACAAACCTATGAAATAGGTACTACCACTACCCATTATATGGATTCTCATTTAACCAAGCCTCTACTATTGGCTATTTAGGTTGTTTTGCTATTATTAAGAGCAGTGTAATGAATTTCCATGTAGGTGAACTTTGTGAAATCACATGAGTATTTCTTTCGGATGAATTATTAGAAGTAAACTTGCTAAGACAAAAGGTAAGAATATTTGAGGCTCTTAAGGAATCCTGCAAAATGTCTTCAAAAGAAAGCATCGGGGCTTCCCTGGTGGCACAGTGGTTGAGAGTCCGCCTGCCAATGCAGGGGACACGGGTTCGTGCCCCGGTCCGGAAGGATCCCACATGCCGCGGAGCGGCTGGGCCCGTGAGCCACGGCCGCTAAGCCTGCGCGTCCAGAGCCTGTGCTCCGCAACGGAAGAGGCCACAACAGCGAGAGGCCCGCGTACTGAAAAAAAAAAAAAAAAAAAAAAAAAAATCAAGCATCGGTTTTCACTCCTATCATAAGTATAGAAAAGCAGCTGCTTCGTTACTTTGACATCAACACTGAACGTTTTGTCCAGTATCTTTAAATATACGTTTCTAAATTTTATAATATGAAACAGAAAATAACTCACACAAAATATTAAAATTATAAATATATTAATACTGAGAAATTTATGTACTCTTAAGTATTAGAAGACAGTTGAGAAAATTTCTTATTCTGCACCATACCTACTAGCCAGCACTGTACCCCCTGAAATGGAAGTTTTAAAAATTTGGATGGGATCATCTGGAGTTCATCTGCAGTAACTTCTTCAGTGTTTCCATAATCCACAAACTGTACTTTAATGTTTCCATTTGGTAAGATTTCCTTGACTAAAGCACGATACCAATTACCATCACCTAGATTTAACACAAAATTTGTAACATGGAATATTTCCCTTCTATTAAGGTTTGAAATTTTTATCTTAAAAAAGACAATTCTTTGTCTCAAGTAGCTAATGTATCTCTCTTCCCAGACAACACCTTTAGTTTTTAATTCAGAAATCCCTAGAAGGAGAATTCTCAAAATTCATTCTTAGAATATCACCAAACTTTTTATACCATCACACTTTTACATCTACTATAAAGATTTCATTCATAACCTAACCAATAAGCAGAATATTAAGTGAAGTAATAAAGACTTAATAAACCTGATATTTGTCAAACTGGAAGACTTATAATATTCTCACCGCTAATGAGATTGTTTCACTTGTTACTTGGTAAATAATAGAAAAAATAAACAGAAAAACATGCAATGAAATTAAGGTGTTTCATCAAACACATTTTTAAAATAAACATGCACAGGGTGACCAGAAGAAACAATGAATCTGCAGTGAACAGGTTTCCCATTCTCTAGATTTTAATATTATCAGAAATTCTGGAAAGAAAAGCATTTGACAAAGTTAGGTAAGAATGTATTATTTGGAGGCTCCTTGTTACAAAGAGAGAAGAGAAAAAAACATGGTATTTTAAGCACTCATTTAATTTTGATTATGAAAAATATCTGCTTAAACATCAGGAAGAAAATACACTAAAAATGAGCCTTGAATGTCAAGAAATAAAAGATTCTAATATAGTCAATATTGTGCCAACTGCAACTTACCTACAAAAAAAGCACAACAAGGTTGCCCTACTTCTGCCTTAAAATTATTAGGCAACTTCTGCTGGCAATATTCTGCTACCAATTTGTTCAAGTCACTGAGTTTCTTTAGAGCTAGAAACACAATACACATAGTGTTTAATATTTTAAAAACATGCAGAGTAACAGATTTTCATTTAAAGTTGGAAAGTGTTTTGATCATAAAAACCCAGGCCTATCCCCAAGCAAATATAAAGTACACCAAATACCTTTCCCTTCTCCTTATTAAGAAATTGGGCAAATAAGTCATTATTTGGTTAATACTCTCAGTAAACCCCATACCAACAATTTACTGGGCACAGAGCCATGATGATGGCATTGTTGTCAGTATGCTAGCGCATGAGCTTTGCATGGGGACCAAGAAACAGCTCACAAGCCTGCACAGAAAGGAAGTTACATATAAGCTGTCCTGAAGGAGTATATGTAATTACTAAATGGTTGGCACACATAGTGACTGCTAAGGACTTTCAGAGAGGTGAGCTCTGTGCACTAAAGGCTTCATAGAGAAATCTTAAGTGTGACTTGTTTGCTAGAAAAGGAGAGGGTATTCCAGAAAAAGAAATGGCTCTGAGGCAAAGTACCAAATTAAGCAGCCAGAAAACACTTGCTGGGAGCAGTCTGGCAGAGAAGAGGAATGGAAAGGTGAATCACCGAAGCAAAACACCAGAGATGTGCTTGGAAAGATACAGACCGTGGAGAGCTTTAAAATGCCAAGTAAAGGGATCTGAACACTATAGAAGTAAAAAATATGTATATCTTTTAAATATGTGGCAAAGACCCATTCACAGAAACGGAAATTAAGTTGTATCGAGTTAGAATTGTCACCTTTCAGATTAGTCAAAATAAGAAAGTTTAAGGACACACTGCAGGAAATGGTGTGGGAGAGGGCACTTTCATACACTGACGGTGGAAATCAGCCTGGATGACCTCTTGAGGGCACTCTCTCAAGAGCACAAGCACACATATCCTTTGACTTAATAACTACTGTACAATTTTAGGAATTTGTCTCAAGGATATAGTCTCAGAATAAAATCACAGATTACAAGAATTGTTTTTAGTAATAAATGCTTGTACACAGGAATCCTTTAGCTATCTGTACCTAGGTTACCTAAATTAGGGTAAACCCACACAGGGGAATACCATGTAACTATGAAAAGGAATGAGGACATACAGTGATGTGGTACCCTGGAAGAGAAAAAGGACATTACCAGAAATGGAAAAGACATCTAGCGAAACCTAGATCAAGTCTGGAGGTTAGTTCATAGATATTTACCAATGTGGGCCTCTTAAGTTGTAACAAATGTTAACATCTTACATAACTGTGGTACTATAGAGAAAACTAGGGGTATACAGGAACTCTCTGTACTACTTGGCAACTTTTCTGTAAATCTAAAATTATTCCAAAATTAAAAGTATATTTTAAAAAGAACGGAGGAAACACTATGTGAACTGATATCCAAGACAGTGGGAGAAGAAAACAAAGTGCAAATATTATTTATTTTACCATTTATGCCTACATAAAAAGGAATGTATGTATTCATACAAGCATATATATAGAGTACTTTTGGAAAGATATTAAGAACATTGAGAAAAGGAACTGGAAGGATATTTAGAAATCTGAGAAGAGCAGCTGGGAAACTTACTTTTCACTATATTCTCTTTTGTAACTTTAAAATTTGTACCATATGCTTGTGCACTCACTTACGAAAATAAGAAAGCAGCAAATATTTTAAAATAGTAGCCTATCTACCAGATGATTCTTTATGAAGGGATGACAAATCTCACAAATTGGGAGCCAGGCAGGAACTTAGTTATCTAGGGTAACACCCTTATTTGACAGAGAGAAAACCCAAAACTTAGAGAGGTTAAAATCAATGATGCTCAGCAGAATGGCTCAAGGGAAAAAGACAGAAAATACAAAGTGTTTGTGAGGATGTGGAGCAACTAGAATTCTCAAACCAACAACTGCCATGATCACTTTGGAAACTGTTTAGCATTCACTGATCAGAGCTGAAAACACACATATCCTTTAAGATTCGGCCTGTAATTTCATTCTTAGGTACATGTTCAGTGGAAATGCATGTGCATGTGTGCTAAATTTGTATGAGAATATTCTTACCAACATTTTATAGCTCAGAACTAGAAATAACCCAAATAAATGTCCAAGAGTAGAAAGGAACAGTAAATTGCAGTACATTCATACAATGGATCACTAGGCAGCAACAAAAAAATGAGCTACAGCCACACGTGAAAATTATGGTCCAAACTCACAAATGTGAAAAAAAAAAGCAACAAGGCACAGAAGAGTACATATTGTATGATTCCATTTATATAAAGTTCATAAATGGGAAAAACTAATCTATGCTATTATTAGAAGGCACGATCATATTTACTTCTGAAAGAAAGAAGTGGCAGTGATTGTCAGCAGGCATGGGTTACTGGTAACCAGATGTTGGTTATACAAGGTTTTGACTTTGTGATAATTTGTTATGCTGCACTCGTATTTGTGCACTTATCTGTATGTATGTCGTACATCAATGAGATCAACAATTAAAATTTTTCAAAAATGAATTTAGGAGACATTCTGTGAAATCTAAGCTGCTTTAAACAGAGACTATTGAAAACAGAAATAATGTCTTACAATGGAATAAAAGGCAACCAAGTAAAACCAAATCTTTCTTGAAAGTACAAATACCCACTTGGCCTTTACTGGAAAGAGAACAGTTTCACCACCCAATGACAAACTTATCTTGATCTATTATCTATGCCAGTGTACCGTAAAAAGAAATAAATAAGAGTCAACTTACCATCCTCTTTAAGCACATGGCAGTAAAATTCTCCAGGACTATACATCATACAGACCACAACATCTACTGTCTGATCAACAGCAAGTTCAACCCATGTCCACTCCAACAGACTGATTTCTGCTTCTACACCCGAGGGAACTGTGAAAATACATGGATGATTTGCAAAACAAATGGCCAGAGCGGGGAGTTGGAGGCAGGGCTGCTAAAGAGTCTGCTTTTGAAGAACTGAATGTCCAATGACTTTCTTAGTGACTGCAGGAAAGTTAATTAGTATGAGAATTAACCATTACTACCTCACTGAATTCCAAATTTCAAATTCACATTTCTGATCTATCTTCAGCTGCCAGTGACCCAAACACACTCTGTAGATGAATGCTTGATTTAAAAGGACAAAAGGTACTCAACATCAATTCTTTAAAGTATGAAAACCCATACATTCACAAAGCCACCTGAATTCCAGCACGGACATTATCTGGTGGACAATTTACTCACCACGGGCTTCCTTCATGTCACTGGGCTTATCTGTCACTACCCCCTTGTCCCCCACGGCAAAGCCTGCATCGATGAGCACTTTGGTGACACTGATGTGGGGCATCACAGACCTATCCATAAGTTCCACCAGGGAACTGTTTTCCAACTTGTCCACCACTTTCACTGTGATTATTTTGTTCTGTAGAATTTTTCTCATCAGACAAATAGCTTCTGAAGTCCAAATTCCTAATGATGGCTTTACTCCTAACAAAGAATTTTTAAAAGAATGTTAAAATATTTCTTATTGCAAACCTTTACTAATTTAGCTCCTAATTTCCACAAACTTAAGGACTCTACGACAAACACTGGAACCAGAAAGTCCCATCTGAGAAGGACTTTCTAAACACCAAAATGAAGGCAAAATTATAAAGAAAAAGTCTGTAAAAAGCTTCTATATTTCTATGTAAACAAACCATCATAAATCCATTGATAAGAAATGTCCAAAGAAGCAAATCTAGAAGACCGAAAGTAGATTAATGGTTGCCTAGGAAGCTAGGATTAACTATATATAAATGGACACAAGAGATCTCAGTGAGGTGATGGAAATGTTCCAAAACTGGATTATGGTGATGGCTATACAACTCGGTAAATTACTAAAAATCACTGAATTGTATACCTAAAACACTGATTTTTTTTTTTTTTTTTTGGCTGTGCTGTGTGGCTTGCAGGATCTTAGTTCCCCGACCAGGGATCAAACCCATGCCCCTGGCAGTGAAAGAGCGGAGTCTTAACCACTGGACTGCCAGAGAATTCCCTAAAACAGTGATTTTTATGGTATATAAATTATATGTCAGTAAGGTTGTTAAGAAAATCACAAACAAAAGTATACAACAATCCAAGAAGAAACATCGGTCACTGACGACTGAAACATCTGTAGCATTTACTGAAAGGGCACTTACAAATCAACAACCCCAAAGTTATGCCAAGTCATTTCATAAAATTAAGAGCCAAGTAACTTATGAAAAAACATCCAGTCTCACTGGTAATGAAGCAAATTAAAATGATTTAGTTTTTAGCTTATCAAAATTGGCCAAGATGAAATAATACAGAAATATCTACTGGGCAGGACAAAAGTACCTTCAGTTTTTAAATAAAAGACATTTTTCATTTTCACTTAAGACCTTTACTGAACAACATATTCACCCTTCTGTTCCACACCTTCTGTCATTTTTCAGGCAACTTCATATTTCCATCTTCCCAAAACTTATTCTTTTTTTTTTTTTTATAGATTTATTTATTTATTTTTGGCTGCGTTGGGTCTTTGTTGCTGCGCGCAGGCTTTCTCTAGTTACGGCAAGCGGGGGCTACCCTTCGTTGTGGTTCGCGGGCTTCATTGCAGTGGCTTGTTGCAGAGCACGGACTCTAGGCGCACGGGCTTCAGTAGTTGTGGCACGTGGGCTCAGTAGTTGTGGCTCACGGGCTCTAGAGCGCAGGCTCAGTAGTTGTGGCACACAGGCTTAGTTGCTCTGCGGCATGTGGGATCTTCCTGGACCAGGGCTCGAACCCATGTCCCCTGCATTGGCAGGCGGATTCTTAACCACTGAGCCACCACAGAAGCCCCAAAACTCATCTTTTTGAGCAAAGAGCTGTTCCAGGTACCTTTTACCATCTTCCAGGGAATTGACGTTTCTTCCACTAAGAGAATTTTGTAAAGACCGAAATAAATGGAAATCTGAAGGTGCACTATCTGGTGAATCCAGCAGATGAATCAGAACTTCCCAGGCAAGCTGTAACAGTTTTTAACCGGTCATCAAAGAAACATGTGGTCTTGCGTTATCCTGAGGGAAGATTATGCATTTTCCGTTGAGTAATTCTGGATGCTTTTCATCGAGTGCTGCTTTCAGTTGGTCTAACTGGCAGCAGTACTTGTTGGAATTAATCCTTTGGTTTTCCTGATAGAGGACTCCCTTCCAATCCCACCACACACACATCACCTTCCTTGGATGAAGACTGGCCTTTGGTGTGGTTAGTGATGGTTCATTTCACTTGCCCCACGATCTCTTCCGTTCCACATTATTGTACAGTATCCACTTTTCATCGCCCGTCACAATGTGTTTTAAAAACGGAACGTTTTCATTACGTTTCAGTAAAGAATCGCATGCAGAAATGTGGTCAAGAAGGTTTTTTTTGCTTCAACTTATGTGGAACCCAAACATCAAAGCGATTCACATAACCAAGCTGGTGCCAATGATTTTCAGCACTCAATTTGGATATTTTGAGTATGTCAGCTCTCTCCCGCGTGGTATAACGCCGATTGTTCTCAATTACTGTTTTGATTTGACCGCTATCAACTTCAACTGGTCTACCCAACTGTGGAGCATCGTCCAGAGAGAAATCTCCAGCACGAAACTTCACTAACCACTTTTGACACGTTTAATCAGTCACAGCACCTTCTCCACAAATCTTTTTGTGCATTTCAGTTCCATTTTTACCTTTCTTGAAAGAATAAAGCATGTAATATGCCAAAAATGTTGTTTTTCTTCCACCTTCAACATTAAAACAGCTACACAAAAATTCACCAATTTTGATGTCTTTTTTTAAAATGCACGCTGATATGACAGCTGTCACATACAATCTAACAAAATTGTTTTGAGTGAAGTTAAAGACAACTAAGTGCTACTAGAGTCATCTTAGGGAAAAAAACCGAATGAACCTTTTGGCCCACCCAATATTTGGTACACCAATGTGTCAAGGAATTGTTTTGTTTTGTTTTGTTTTGTTTTTTGCGGTACGCGGGCCTCTCGCTGTCGTGGCCTCTCCCGTTGCGGAGCACAGGCTCCGGACGCGCAGGCTCAGCAGCCATGGCTCACGGGCCCAGCCGCTCCGCGGCACATGGGATCCTCCCGGACCGGGGCACGAATCCGCGTCCCCTGCATCGGCAGGCGGACTCTCAACCACTGCGCCACCAGGGAAGCCCTGTGTCAAGGAATTGACTCCCTACTACGTTTCTGGTAGGTATGTCAACTAGTTCTACCTTTTCTAGGGAACAATCACAATGTGTATCACAAACATGAAAAGCATACCCACTGACACCTCCATTCCACCTAAGGAGGTATTTTTGCAAATGTAAGTACGTTTTGCAACCTATCACAAGGAAATGATCTTTTTTAAAAAATTAGTTTTTTAAAGATCATTAATTTTTAATTGAAGTACATTTGATTTACAATACTGTATTAGTTTCAGGTGTACAACGCAGTGATTCAGTATTTTTATAGATTATAGATTATGCTCCATTTAAAGTTACTATAAAATATTGGTTATATTCCCTGTGCTGTACTATACATCCCTATAGCTTACTTATTTTATACACAGTAGTTTGTACCTCTTCCTAAGGAAATGATCTTGGATAGGTTGAAAAATGTGGTTAAAAGAACACTGCTAGTAGCAGAAACTTGGAAATATCCTTCTGATAACTGGATACTAGTTAAATTATGGTGCATCTGAAGGAAAAGTTGTAGAAGCTAATCTTTTACGCTGGAAAGAAGCTCCTGCTCCTAGTGGGACACGTTACATATACAGTGATTTCTAAGCATATGATTGTTAATGTTCTTGCTTTTAAAAGCAGTTTCCCCCTAATTCATGCAATTGACAGGATTCTGTGGTATGTATTGATAATGCAGGATCTATAAATAACAAAAAAGAATACTCAATTTCATAAACACAGGTACATTCAATTTCATTTTTATTACAGATAGCAAAATAGTCACCTGTATTTCCTAAATGTTCCATTAAGGATTGTTTCTGTACTGAGATAAGTTATAGCTAAACACATTCCCTGATCTACTCACTAGTTTAATTTCAATTCTAATGTTCTTAACTTTAGGTTTCAATATTTTAAGAATACGGGAACTATAAAAATTACATACCTGCCAGCACACACTTAATAGCTTGCATTGGCAATTCCAACAACTTCGGAGTTATGGGGCAAAGTCTTGTCAAACTGAGGATTTCAAAGTTTCCATAGTCTACATATCCAACCAGTACAGAGTCCTCAGAAGCATAAGCCAAAACAGAGGCACGGTACCACTGGTCATCCTCTAAAAATAGGAGAGACTCAATCTGAAGTGATTTTCCAATGTAGATATAAACAAAAAATTTTTCCTCCTCAACTTAGATGGTCACTTGTAGATTCTATTTTCATGTAACATCAAGCTTTATTGAGCTATGCATGCTTAGTCACCATTCCTACTTTTCCTTATCAGAAACCTTCAACTCCTGAAATGTCACCTTTTTTTTTGGCGGTACGTGGGCCTCTCACTGTTGTGGCCTCTCCCGTTGCGGAGCACAAGCTCCAGACGCGCAGGCTCAGCGGCCATGGCTCACGAGCCTAGCTGCTCCGCGGCATGTGGGATCTTCCCGAACCAGGGCACGAACCCGTGTCCCCTGCATCAGCAGGTGGACTCTCAACCACTGTGCCACCAGGGAAGCCCTGAAATGTCACCTTTATTCATCCCTTTCTAGGTTACTCATGTTGTATGCTTGTCATTATTTATTTACATGCTTAATCCCTCTAGTGGACAGTTAACTCATTAGGACAAGGGAACATGTCCTGGTCATGTGAGTGAATCCGTTAGGTCTTGATCAATTTTAGAATACCTGGCAGTATGAGTCAACCAGACTCCAATAACCAAGACATAGATTTACCGGAGGCCTACCTGTCTTTCCCCTCCTGTGAGGCCACTGGCCCTCCCTTCAGCAGAGAACTGAACCCGGTCATCACAGGGTCATCATCTGTGCAGCTACAGAGGCCGGGCCACGACAGCTATGTACCCCCAGACACTCTTGCTGTTCCAAAGAAAACTGGCCAAGACATGACCCTGGGAGGTTCCACATTCCCACACTGATATAAACAAATGTCTGTATCAGTCTCCAGAACTAAAGGGCTAATAAAATAAAAACCTCCATCACCACCCCCCACCCAGCATTTACAGGTCCTCCTCCTCCCTTACACACTTTGATTCAGTTTAATTGGATATACTTAAAAACATAATTGGTGCACTACTCAAACTTCAAATGTAGCCATCCAATGCAAAACGAAGATTGTTTCATTTCTTGGTACTTAATTGTAAGTAAAAACTTCAATAATACTCTCTTTTCCTTACCAGAGAACTGAGCACAGCAGGTATCACCAATGGTTGGATAAAAATCAGAGCGTGGAGACACTTCACTGCAGTACGCGCTAAGTGACGCCTGAAGTTCAGCGAGCTTATCTGTGGATACAGATCACATCTTAAACTAAAGTTTACACGTTATCTGCACATGTGCACGCTGAGTCTCTTGATGTATGTTATATTTATAGCACAAATCAAGATTTACTTACGCCCATTTTGTAGTTGTTGACAAAAGAAGTCTTCTGGAGTCTGAATGTGGGCGACCACACCACAAAACTCATCACCTACATTCAAAGTCAACACTTTGGGGATTAGGTCACTTCTGTCTACAACAATTTTGTTTTCAGCGGTGATTTTCCTGACACCTTCAAGATCACCTTATCAAAAAGCAGAAATATAAGCCTTTTTGGTTTCATTAATCCACTTTTCCAGTTTTTCAGGCCTAACTGTGCTCTTTCACACTTCCAGGCCTTAATACATGCTGGTCTTTTTTCCCAGAACATACTCCCAAATCTCCCAGCAACTTGAGTATTTCCTGCTCAGTATGATGTCACTGTGAAAGGCTTTCCTCCAAATCTGGGTCAGGTGCCCTTCCCAGGGCCCCCACTGCACTCTGCAATTCTGCCACCAACTGTTTTATAATCTCTTCTCTATGTGGGCAAACACTGCCCACAGAATATGCTCCCTGAAGGCACCTCCACAGCGCCTCAGTGAAGCAGATACTGCTAGGGGGATTTTGCTCCTTCCACTGGACCTCTTTGCAGCATTTATTATTGCTGATGACTCCCTCCCAGAACATTTACTCTTCTGTTATTCTGGCAACATTTTCCCTGTTCTCTTTCCACCTCTCCCAGCACGGCTTCTCCCTTGGTATAGTAAGCTCAGGTTCACTTCTCTCACTTTACACTCGCCCTAGGACACCACCATCATTTATAGTTTCAACCGTGATAAATTTTAGACCAGTAAGTATTCAGTTTTCTCCTCCAGATGGCAAAAAAAACTCCTGAGAACTGTTCAGCAGAGCTGTCTCACCCAAGATTGATGTTTCAGGGATTTCATATAGGCAGTACTCTAGAAATACAGACAAGAGACAATAACTTCTTCAATAACTAAAATCACACCGTTCAATATTAATCTGTATACTCACTTGAATCTGCACTTTGCTTCTCAGAATTTTGTCCCTTGGGTTTCAAGCCATATCCCATTTCTATGAGCACATGGTCTAAGAATTTTCCTAAAAGTGATTAAGAGAACATATTTCCATTGAGATATTATACTAAATATTAGAGGAAAAGAATAAATACAAAAGAAATGAATCAATCATATGATTTAAAGATTACAGCTATTGGCACACTGACATATTTTTTACTAGTTCAGTTTCCATTTGCAAAATATAGTTCATTAATTTTCAGCTTTAAAAATTGAGTCAAGGGGCTTCCCCCGGTGGTGCAGTGGTTAAGAATCCGCCTGCCATTGCAGGGGACATGGGTTCGTGCCCTGGTCCAGGAAGATCCCACATGCCGCGGAGCAACTAAGCCAGTGCACCACAACTACTGAGCCTGCACTCTAGAGCCCACGAGCCACAACTACTGAGCCCGTGTGCCACAACTACTGACGCCCATGCACCTAGAGCCTGTGCTCTGCAACGAGAAGCCACCGCAATGAGAAGCCCACGCACCGCAACAAAGAGTAGCCCCCACTCGCTGCAACTAGAG
>RJWK010022392.1:0-29930 GCA_004363435.1 Platanista minor
TGCTTTATAACAAAGTGAATCAGCTATACATATACATATATCCCCATATCCCTTCTCTCTTGCCTCTCCCTCCCACCCTCCCTATCCCATCCCTCTAGGTGGTCACAAAGCACTGAGCTGATCTCCCTGTGCTATGCGGCTGCTTCCCACTAGCTATCTACTTTACATTTGGTAGTGTATATATGTCCATGCCACTTAAAGAGTCATTTAAAAGCTGAATTTGAAAAAAATAAATCTGTCCTGAACCAAATTCAAGAAAAGAGGATATTTTATAAGGCAGTTTAATTTATAACCAAAGGTTATTAAACAGTGTGGTCTTCAAATTTCATAGAATGTCTCCTGAATGTTTTGACAATATATGTCCTTAAATTTGTGAAGTTAGGGTACATATGAAATAGAATGTATCATTTCCTCCCTTTCACTTCTAGCACAACTGTGGTGAAGTTAATATCTGTTATTAGATATGAGCACTTTGCTGCACCTAGAGGGTTATCACTAATACTTTTCATAAATAAACTGTGAACTCTCAAAAATGAATAAAGAAAAAGAAAAATGATAAAGCAAAAGTTGGCCCAAATAGACTAACTCTTTTGTATACAAAATATATATCGAAAAATATAGTTAAGGAGACTGACAGGTAAAACAGACGTATAACATCTCTAGGAAGTAGCCAGTAAAGTTCAAATAATATAATATCTGCCATAATCAATACTCTGCAGGATGAAGCTATGTCTTTTGATGTTAATTCTAGTTAAGATTTTATTATAAATTTCTTTATTGCTTAACCAAGAGGAAAAATGAGTTAACCAGCTCTGTTACTCATTTGGACAGGTCATCAGTTTAAGTCTACTCTTTTTCTTAAAATATAAACCTATTTTCTCTTGACTCATACTATCATTTGATTACAACAACATTGAAAAAGTCTTATATTTTTTTCTCATGAAAACATAAATACAGATATAGGAAGGAACAAAATTATTTTATTAAATTATCTTAAACTGTCATTTCATCCTTTTCTTTGTTTTTTTCTTTCAATATTATAGCACCTATAATTGTGAACAATGTACTAATCATAGTATCGTGGCAGCAACACACGTAAAACTGTTCAGATTTCTGAATTTGGAAGGATTTGATGGGAAGTAAGGTCCAGATGATGTCAGAAAAAAAGTATGAGATGACCTACTGTTGAGGCAATTGGAAACCTGGAAATGAGAGAGATTAGTATTGATTTACATTTTACAATTAAATAAATAAAGATGTCAAGCATTTTTTTAAAAAACTGAAATCAATATCTAAGTATAATTTCCTATACTAGCCATGTTTATTATATTTCCAAGTAGAATCAATGCAATTTTATGTTAATTTTCATGTAACTGAAAATATAAGAAAATATCTTATATAGCAATACATCTTTTGTTAATTCTGAATGAAACTATAATGTAATCACAGAACTGATCATTTCCAGCGTAGTAAAGTGAATAAAGTAGAGGAATGCTAATTAGAAGTGTCCTTTTATGACCAAACATTACATGATTATATGTCCTTTAATTCACTTTCACATTTTTTTGCAGGGTTAAGATTTCCATATTAAGGAATTCTAATATTACTCATTACCAAACTACTGTATTTTCTCCTCAAGAGATAAAAGTTCTGCTTCCCAGCATTTGTAACTTGATCAAGTGAGCAAGTGGTTAACTTTCTGTTGAGTCAATTGTCAAAAAGAAATCTGTCCTTAGAGTAATTGAAAACTGCTCTTGATTGTCATTGAAAGATATACAGCAATACACTTTGATTATAGTAACAGACATATTTATTGTTTGCCATCACATTAAACTGTGAAAATAAATGATTTGTCAATTGTTGACAAGCAGATATAATTGGTATAGTTTGTTCAACTAAAATTATGTCTATTTTTTAGATCTTCTGCAAGCTTAAAAGTATTAATATCATAAGTCCTATTTCAATGGAAATTTGATAGCCTTACAAGGTCTTTTAATTCTGGTCAAATATTTGTTTTGCTTCACTGCTATATATTGTTCATTAAAAGCAAAAATCGCACATCTTAGCAGTATTTGGCAGGATAACATAATTTATTTGACCAATGGCTTAGGAATCATTTGATAAGTATACAGTGTATTTAGTTATTTTGGCTTCAAACATTTAGATAGTAGTCTGAAAGTATAATTTAAATAAAACCAATTGCATTGGAGTTGGAAAGCTTTCACTGTTTCAAGTGAACGTGTTTGGGTTCTTCAGAACATCAGTAGAAAGGACACTAGTGAAATCAGGCTCCAAAGCTACTATAATGTTGTTAATATAATACTGTAAAATACAAATGTAGTAATATAAAATTAATTTTCAAATCCTGCAAGCTACTGCAAATTTCTAAATTTTTACAGGTTAGTCCAAAAGAATGACAACCCTAGATGTCAGGAGAAATTTGAACACTGGATAATTCTAGTTGTTGCAAATTCTGAAAACCAATTACAAATCAGATTTGAAAAAATTTAATTTTTATTCCATATGTACATATGATACATGCATATACATGTGTGTATATATATAAAATATGTGTACAGATATAAAATATCTGTAATGCACATATAAACATACACATACACTAATTTTATATTGAACCAGAATACATGAGAGAATGTTAATGTCTTTATCTGGTATGTTTATGCCTTTCAAAATCACAACTTGATCTTTCAAAATGATATGAAAATATCAGCTTGAATACAACAAAAGAGTTTATAGAAAATATATTTTATACTAACACTTTCTTCAGTCACAAGGACTTCAAATAACCTGTTTTAAAAAGCTACTCAGGGCTTCCCTGGTGGCGCAGTGGTTAAGAATTCTCCTACCAACACAGGGGACACAGGTTCGAGGCCTGAGCCGGGAACATCCCGCATGCCATGGAGCAGCTGGAGCCGTGTGCCACAGGTACTGAGCCTCTGCTCTAGAGTTCACATGCCAAAACTATTGAAGCCCGCGTGCCTAGAGCCCGTGCTCTGCAGCAGGAGAGGCCACGGCAATGAGAAGCCCACGCACCACAATGAAGAGTGGCCCCTACTCGCAGCAACTATTGAGGGTCCGTGCACAGTGACGAAGACCCAATGCAGCCAAAAATAAATAAATTTACAAAAAATAAAAAATAGAAAGCTACTCAAAGCTGATATAGTGAATGACAAAAAAGAATATTGAAAACTATTGGTGGTTATTATTGAAAATTGATTTCATTTTAATTGAGTAAATTTGTTGTATCAAGATTAGATGTATACCTTAGATATACTGTGCATTCTGTTCCAGACCACCCCAATGAAGGGAATTTCATGATAAAGTGAGTCACATAAATTTTTTATTTCCCAGTTCATATAAGTTATATTTACACTATGCTGTAGTCTATTAAGTGTGCAATAGCATTATGCCAAAAAAAGTACATACCTTCATTAAAAAAAAATAATGCTGTTGGGAAAATGGCACCAATAGCCTTGCTCCATGCAGGGTTGCCACAAACCTTCAACTTATTAAAAAATGCAATATATGCAAAGTGCAATAAATCAAAGTGCAATAGAATGAAGTATGCCTGTATTGGAAAAGTATATCCAGTACAAATTGCCAGTTTGCATATATTTCCAAGATGGGCATACGAAACATCAGTAGACATGGCTATGTTCATATAGATTTACATGTTGTCATAATTATAACTAGTAACATATAGTTTCATATACAAAAATAGTTTGACTGCATTTAGGAATTACTGTATGATTAAATTGGTGAAAATCAGCATACAGAATTTAAGTGGTTTGCTAAAAAGAAGATTCTCAGTCTATATTTAATAGATTCTTGAATTGAAACAAATAACTTGATAAAAAATGTTTAAATTATCATTTAATTGGCTGTAAATTTTTATTAAACCCAAGCTATTGTTGTTTGCAAGAAATGCCCCAAATCTGTGTAGGCTCTTGTATATTCTGTGTCTTTTGTACAAAGTTAGTTCTGCTCTTTTTATTCTGATTATGTAAAGAAAATGTTTAATTTATAAAGTAATTAGGGTTTGCTTCTGTCTAATTACAGATTTGGGGAGCAGGTTACCTAAAATATTATTGTTGGGGCCAAAAAATTCTTAATTTTGTTGTAGGCATTTTATTTTTAAAATTCCAAGTTATCATGAAAAAGTTATCAGCATATTATAAGAGCATTAATTAAATTATCAGGGTTTATCTGACTGAGATTTTAAAAGATGTTGTTCTAAATGTTTGTGTGGACTCATGGTTTACAAGCTTTTATTATTTTATAAAATATAGCATTCCCTTATTCAAAATTATAGAATTTATCATATATCTCTGTAAATTTGCTTTTATTTTTTGTCTTTAAATTATAATATCTAAAACTATATTGAGAGTGTTAACTGTGTGTCAGAAAAAAAAACCCTAACATTAAACAAAAACTAAACTTATATATGAAGATGTGTGAACAGAAAGGCAATACCTGGACTCTAAAAATTTCAGTGCAAGTGATCTTAAAAATTAATGTGAAAATGATAATTGCTCTGTGACACTTTTGTTTTGTTTTAGTTGCTAAAACACTAAAAACTCTGTACCTGCTGGTCAATTAAAAAAAAAAAAACGAAAAAACCCAGTACAGCTAATAGATATTTAGGACATTGTAATGTTAAACATTAGGAACATTGAGTATTAGTGTTATTTTTCCCTGCTTTTTAAAAAAATTTTATCAAGTTTGAAAAATGCTCTCCTTTTCTTGCGTATGATTTATGAAACAGAGTGAGCATCCCTCTGTGTTTTGATGAATTATAACTCCTTCCTAAGTTTGAATAAACTTCCAACATATCCTTTGCAGTTTTAAATGTCATGAAATATCAATGTCTCTCGGTTCCTCTAATGGGAAGTTTTTGCCAGTGTTACTTCCTCTGGGACATCCTTATCCTTTTTGTCACAGTCATTTTTCTCGTTTTATTTTGATAATGTTGCCTAGACTAAGTTTCTCTGGCTGCATATCTAGAATCTCTAGAATGACAGCTGTATCAACATTCCCATGGTCAGCTATTTCTTCTATGATTTACTATACATTCAATTTAAATTACCTTCCAGCATTATCAGTTTTGTTTGCTGCAGTTTCATCTTTGTTGGACAACTCTTCTTTTTGTAAAATTTCACATGGGTTAATCACTGGGTTTATAACAAGCAACAACTGGTTATAAATACACGCTTTGCTCTCTGTGCAAGAGCTGAACAAACACAGAGTGACAGAATAATTATCGAGTTTGATGGAAGTAATGTGATTGGTCAGTGATCATGGTGTGCATCCAAAGAGTTGGCAGTCAAGTTTATACTATATGCAATTACACATGGTAACTGAAATTCATATCATGTTTTGAGAGAGAAATGGGGTCATTTAACTAACTGTGATAATAGAAATTTGTTCATGTAAGAACTGTGCATAGTGAGAAGTGCCTATATTTGTATGTCAATGTACAGCTTAAAATGAATTTGCCATAAGATGGAGGTAATAAAATACTAATTATTCCATGTATATGGATAACCGAATCACTCTGCTGTACACCTGAAACTAACAGCATCTGTTAGGAATAATACTGTGCCAGTGTTTTGAAGACATTTTCAAAATAAATATTCATTTGTATATGTTAATGATAAATTGATACAAATTAAACAAATAATAAATTGTTAATATACCAAGATTCAGAATAATGTTATAGTATATAACTATTTTTGTAAAAAGTGAAAAAGGGATTCTATCGAACGTGCTCTACCTCTTTTGGTCTCTAACTATTCTGTCGAATCTTTCTGTGTATCTCTCTGTAACACATGGGAAAAGAATAAACATTGATTAACTCACATTGGTTAACACTGGTTTACCTGTTGGTTCAAAATGAGTGAGAATGTGAGGTAGAGTGCAGGTAATTAGAAAATATGTATGGATTTTATAATTTAAAATAGCTAACAAAATATTTAAAGAAATAATCATCAGGCATATCCAATAGAGAATGACTTTAATAAAACTGTCATATTTCTATGGAAAGTGTCTTAGTCTTCCTGGGATGTTGTGTTAAAATACCATGTTAATAATATTGATTCTTCCAATCCAAGAACATGGTATGTCTTTCCATCTGTTTATGCTGTCTTCAGTTTCTTTCATTAGCATTTAATAGTCTTCCGAGTACAGGTTTTTCACCTCCTGTAGGTAGGTTTATTCCTAGGTATTTTATTCTATTTGATGCAGTGATAAATGGGATTGTTTGCTAAATTTCTCTTTCTGATAGTTCATTTTTAGTGTATAGAAATGCAACAGATTTCTGTATATTAATTTTGTATACTGCAACTTTACCGAATTCATTAATGAGCTCTAGTAGTTTTCTGGTGACATCTTTAGAATTTTCTATGTATATCATGTCATGTACAAAGAGTGACAGTTTTATATCTTCCTTTCCAATTTGGATTCCTTTTGTTTATTTTTTGTTGTCCGATTGCTGCGGCTAGGACTTTCAATTCTATGTTGAATAAAAGTAGTAAGAGTGGGCATCCTTGTCTTGTTCCTGATCTTAGAGGAAATGCTTTCAACTTTTCACTGTTGAATGTGATGTTAGTTGTGGGTTTGTCATAGATGGCCTTTATTATGTTGAGGTAGGTTCCTCTGTGCCCACATCCTGGAGAGTTTTTATCATAAATGAATGTTGAATTTTATCAAAAGCTTTTTCTGCATCTGAGATGATCATATGGTTTTTATTCTTCAATTTGTTAATATGCTGTATCACATTGATTGATTTGCAGCTATTGAAAAATCCTTGAGTTCCTGAGATAAATCCCACTTGATCACAGTGTATTATCCTTTTAATGTATTGTTGGATTTGGTCTGCTAGTATTTTGTTGAGGATTTTTGCATCCCTGTTCATCAGTGACATTGGCCTGTAATTTTCTTTTTTTGTGGTATCTTTCTGGTTTAGGTATTGGGGTGATGATGGCCTCATAAAATGAGCTCAGAAGTATTCCTTCCTCTTTAATTTTTTGGAATAGTTTCAGAAGGATAGGTGTTAACTCTTCTCTGAATGTTTTGTAGAATTCACCTATGAAGCCATCTGGTCACGGAGTTTTATTTGTTAGGAGTTTTTAAATTACTGATTTAATTTCAGTACTGGTAATTGGTCTGTTCATATTTTCTATTTCTTCCTGGTTCAGTCTTGGGAGATTGTACCTTTCCAAGAATTTGACCATTTCTTCTAAGTTGTCCATGTTATTGGTGTATAATTGCTCATGGTAGTCTCTTATGATCCTTTGTATTTCTGTGATGTCAGTTGTAACTTCTCCTTTTTCGTTTCTAATTTTATTGATTTGGGCCCTCTCCCTTTTTTTCTTGAGGAATCTGGCTAAAGCTTTATCAATTTTGTTTATCTTTTCAAAAAAACAGCTTTTAGTTTCATTGATCTTTTCTATTTTTTTTTTTTGGTCTATTTCATTTATTTCTGCTCTGATCTTTATGATTTATTTCCTTCTACTAACTTTGGGTTATGTTTGTTCTGCTTTCTCTCCTTACTTCAGATGTAAGGTTAGGTTGTTTACTTCTTTCCAGAGGTGAGCTTGTATGGCCAAAACTTTCCTCTTAGAACTGCTTTTGCTCCATCCCATAGGTTTGGGGTCGTCTTTTTTTGTTGTCATTTGTTTCTCGGTATTTTTTGATTTCCCCTTTGATTTCTTCTGTGATCCATTGGTTGTTTAGTAGCATATTGTTTGGCCTTCATGTGTTGGTGTTTTTGCAGTTTTTCTTCTTGTGGTTGATTTCTAGTCTCATAGCATTGTGTCAGAAAAGGTGCTTTACATGATTTCAGTTTTCTGATATTTACTGAGGCTTGTTTTGTGGCCTAGCATGTATCCTATTCTGGAAAACATTCCATGTGCACTTGAAAACAATGAGTATTCTGCTGCTATTGGGTGGAATGCTCTATAAATAGCAATTAAGTCCACTTGGTCTAATGTGTTATTTAAGTCCTGTGTTTCCTTATTGATTTTCTGCTTGGATGATCTGTCCATTGATGTAA
This sequence comes from Platanista minor, assembly GCA_004363435.1. Taxonomy (NCBI): domain Eukaryota; kingdom Metazoa; phylum Chordata; class Mammalia; order Artiodactyla; family Platanistidae; genus Platanista; species Platanista minor. The sequence goes on from RJWK010022392.1 coordinate 8,075, forward strand.
GTGGGGTGTTAAATTTCCCAACTATTATTGTGTTACTATCGATTTCTCCATTTATGTTTGTTAATATTTGCCTTATATACTTAAGTGCTCCTATGTCGGGTGCAAATATATTTATAATTGTTATATCTTCTTCTTGGATTGATCACTTGATCATTACGTAGTCTCTTCTAAAAGTCTTTATTTTAAAGTACGTATTGTCTGATATAAGTATTGCTACTCCAGCTGTCTACTGATTTCCATTTTCATGGAATACCTTTTTCCATCCCCTCACCTTCAATCTGCATGTGTCTCTAGATCTGAAGTGAGTCTTTTGTAAGCAGTATATATACAGGTCTTGTTTTTGTATCCATTCAGCCATTCTGTGGTTTTTGACTGGAGCATTTAGTTCATTTATATTTAAGATAATTATCGATATGTATGTCCTTATTGGTACCAATATTCTTAAAATGACCATACTACCCAAGGCAATCTACAGATGCAACGCAATCCCTATCAAATTACCAATGGCATTTTTCACAGAACTAGAACAATTTTTTTTTTAATTTGTGTGGAAGCACAAAATACCCTGAATTGCCAAAACAATCTTGAGAAAGAAGAACAGAGCTGGAAGAATCATGCTCCCTGACTTCAGACTATACTACAAAGCTACAGTAATCAAAACATTATGGTACTGGCACAAAAACAGACAAATATATAAATGCAACAGGATAGAAAGTCCAGAAATAAACCCATGCATCTATGGTCAATTAATCTACGACAAAGGATGCAAGAATATACAATGGAGAAAAGACAGCCTCTTCAATAAGTGGTGTTGGGAAAACTGGACAGCTACATGTAAAGGAACGAAATTAAAACATTCTTTAACACCATACACCAAAATAAATTCAAAGTGGATTAAAGACCTAAATGTAAAACTCTTAGAGGAAAACATATGCAGAACACTCTTTGACATAAATCGTAGCAATATTTTTTTGGATCTGTCTCATAAAGCAAAGGAAATAAAAGCAAAAGTAAACAAATGGGACCTAATTAAACTTAAAAGCTTTGGCACAGCAAAGGAAACCATTGATAAAGTGATAAGACAACCTACTGAATGGTAGAAAATATTTGCAAATGATATGACTGCTAAAGGATTAAATATCCAACATAAATATCTCATCCAACACAACATCAAAAGAACAAACAACCCAATTAAAAATTAGGTAGAAGAACTAAATAGACATTTTTTCAAAGAGGAAATGCAGATGGCCAATCGGCATGTGAAAAGATGCTCAACATGGCTAATCATGAGGGGAATGCAAATCAAAACCAAAATGAGATATCACCTCACACCTGTCAGAATGGCTGTCATCAAAAATAACACAAATGACAAATGTTGGTGAGGGTGTGGAGAAAAGGGAGCCCTCATACACTGTTGGTGTGAATGTAAATTGGTGCAACCACCATGGAAAACGATATGGAGGTTTCTCAAAAAACTAAAAATAGAACTACCATATATTCCAGCAGTTCCACACCTGGGTATATATCTGAAAAAAAAAAAAAAACACTAATTCAAAAAGATACATGCACCCCAACGTTTGTAGCAGCATCATTTACAATTGCCAAGATACAGAGGCAACATAAGGGTCCATCAACAGATGAATGGATAAAGAAGATGTGGTATATACTAGTCAGCCATACAAAGGAATGAAATTTTGCCATTTGCAACAACATGGATGGACTTTTTGGGCATTATGCTAAGTGAAATAAGTCAAATAGAGAAAGACAAATACCATATGTTATCACTTATATGTAGAATCTAAAAAATACAACCAACTACTGAATATAACCAAAAAGAAGCAGACTCACAGAAATAGAGAACAAACTAATGGTTATCAGTGGGGAGAGGGAGGAGGGAGGGGCAATATAGGGGTAGGGGATTAAGAGGTACAAGCTATTAGGTATAAAATAAGCTACAAGGATACATTGTACAACATGGGGAATATAGCCAATATTTTATAATAACTATAAATGGAGTATAACTTTAAAAATTGTGAATCACTATATTGCACACCATCAACTTATATATTGTTCAGGGACTTCCCTGGTGGTGCAGTGGTTAAGAATCCGCCTGCCAATGCAGGGGACACAGGTTCTATCCCAGGTCCGGGAAGATCCCACATGTTGTGGAGCAACTAAGCCTGTGCGCCATCACTACTGAGCCTGTGCTCTAGAGCCTTTGAGCCACAACTACTGAGCCTGAGTGCCACAACTACTGAAGCCCGTGCACCTAGAGCCCATGCTCTGAAACAACAGAAGCCACCGCAATGAGAAGCACGTGCACCACAAGGAAGAGTAGCCCCCACTCGCCACAACTAGAGAAAGCCTGTGTGTAGCAACAAAGAAGACCCAACGCAGCCAAAAATAAATAAATAAAAAATATAAATTTATTTTAAAAAGTATTGCTCAGCAACTATACCTCAATAAAAATTTTTTGGAATACCATAGACTGGGTGGCTTAAACAACAGAGGGTTTTTTTCTCATAGTTCTGGAAGTTGGAAAAACCAAAACTGAAGTGCCAGAAATCTTGCCCCTTGGTAAGGGCCCTCTTCCTGTCTTGTAGACAGTCACCTTCTCTCTGTGCTCTCTGTGCCTTTCCTCAGTGAGTAAACACGGAGGGAAAGATTTCTTTCTCGCTCTTCCTCTTCTTATAAGCACACCAATCCTATCATGAGATTCCTACTCTCATTGTCTAACCTTAACCTAATTACATCCCAAAGGCTCCACCTTCAAATACTGGGAGTTCAACATACGAATTTTGTGAGGACACAAACATTCAGGCCATAACAGAAAGGAATTTATTTTTCAACAAATTGCTCAAGAAAATTAATTGACCCTATATCAGTTTAGGTCTTTAGTTTGCACCAAGCACCAAAATAAGTTCTAGCTGATTTAAGTCAGTGTGCAACCTGACTTGATATAGGGTGACTGGTATATTCAGAGTGATGGAAAGATAACATGCCAACACTATCAGAGATGTGCTGCATACCACTTGGATAAGTAAAACAAGATTTACTTACCCAAAGGATAGAGACAAGGAAGTTAGTCAATCCAAGATAAATAGCTGAATGATCAATAGAATTTGCTAGGACAGATGACACTGCAAGTTTTCAGTGCTTAAAAATCATCACCTAGAAATGAGCTGCAGATGATAACACCTGAGTGAATCAGGGTCATATCAGTTGTTCCGTTTTCCTGCCTGAAACACAGGCTTCAGAAATAAGGCTGGAACAGTTCTGCAAAAAGCCTTTCTACACATGTTTAGTTTAGATAATATTCAACATGAACATAGGATTTTGTGGGAAGATATTGTTAATTGTTTAGTATCTACCATGTATAAAAACTTTGAGAAGAGTAAGACTGATATTAACCTCTTTTTATGTAGCAACATTTTCATAAGGCTATGCATGTAATATTTAATTTAATGAAGTATACAGTACACTCAGGTAACGACTCAAACCTCATTTTTCCACCCTTAGCCTTTCTAGACCAAGGCAGCCTAATTTAAGTGCTCTCTTGGTCTTAGAGCAGTAGAACTAGTACAGGGTTATTTATTAGTCAACATAGGCCTACTACTGTAACTACCACCTTAGGCTTAATGGAAGAGAGTTGTTTTTCATTTGTGTATTCCTTCACTCTCACTCACATCACAGTACAATGCTGGTCAGGGTTCTGTTCTGTCAGTTTTTCAGGAACTCAGATTGCTTCCAACTTGAGGCTTTTCCATCCCCCAGGGCCTTATAATCTGGCCAGCAGACAAGGGCCTAGAGGGAGACAGCATGGAGGACTATAGGGGAAGCTTTACTAAGAGCTCCAAAAAAGTGGCATCCAGCCCCCATCCCCTTCATATCTTTGGCCTGAACTCAGTTATATAGCCCTACCTAAGGTCAGAAGGCTGAAAATGGAGTCTGTCTGAGTTTACATAAAGAAAATAAATGTAACTTAGTGGACGTATAGTGTTGTCACTTCCGAAGATTAGCTCCTCAGACATCTCTGTGAGTCACGCTAAGAGAACTTTAAAGCAGGTACACAGTCTGTGCTTCAGAAGTACTTTTATATACTACTTCAAAAGTAGTATATAAAAATGAAAAACACACAAAGAAAAATATAGGTGGATATTTGGTGGATTTTAAGATGAAGAATAACTACTCAACTTTCAATGAAGTATACAAAATCACCAAGATTTAAGCCAACATTTTATACTGAATGGAAGTTTAAAATATATAAAAAATGTAACCCAGAAAATATTTATATATAAAAATTACTTGGGAAAATATTACCACTAAATATGGCAATGTATTAATAACTACCATCTATAACAATTATCAAAATATCAAGATTAATGTTAACCTTTTTTAATGTGCCAGGCATTCCACAGAGGTTATACATGTACTACCTTATTTATTTCACACCAAAATCTCAATGATTGTTAAATCCATATCATTGATGAGGATTCTCAGGTTTAGAGAGGTTAATTCATATAAGACCACAAAGGTGGCAAACACTCAAAATTATAAGGAAAAAAAAGTCAAATATTGCAACAAAAAGTGGAAGCTTCAGAGAAACAAAAGAACCACAAGACATATTGCCAAAAATTGAATTTATACTATTATAGCAGGTTAAGAAGAAAGAGATTTGAGAAAAGTCTGGGAAGGATGTGGTTACATATTCATGCTATAAGTTTTTGGTGTGAATAGGCTTTGTATGGGGCTGTGGGCAAAGGACAAATACAAACAAAAATGTGGGCAAAGAACAGATACAAATAAAAACATGCACAGACAGAAACACACACATTGTGGTATGCATACTACTGACCTCCAAATGATGTCAACGTCCTGGAACCTACAAATAAGTTAGATTCTACGGCAAGGGGGAATTCAGATTACAGATGGAATTAAGGTTACCACTTGTGATGGTTAATTTTGTATGTCAACTTGGCTAGCTAGGCCACAGTACCCAAATATTTGGTCAAACAGCAGTCTACATGTGCTCTGAAAGTATTTTTTTAGTTGAGATTAACATTTAATTCGGTATTTGGCATAAAGCAGATTACTTTCCATAATGTAGGTGGGCCTTATCCAAGCAACTGAAGACTGAAAAGGCTATGGTGCCCTGAGAAAGAGGGGATTCCTGCCCCAGACTGCTTTCAGCCTTGAACTCAACATCAACTCTTCCCTGGGTCTCCACCCTGCGGGCTTTGCCACAGATTTTGGACTTGCGAGCCCTCACAATTGCATGAACCAATTCTTCAAAATAAATCTCTCTCCACATATGTGTATACACAACATCCTATTTGTTCTGTTTCTCTGGAGACCTCTGACTAATATATTTGTCAACTAATAATCAAATAAGGAGATCATCCTGAACTGTTTGAGAGTGCTGAATATAATTAAAAGTATCCTTAAAAGTGGAAGAAGAAGTGAGAGCCAGTGGGAGATGTGAGTAAGGAGGACACCATACACCCTTGCTAGCTTTGAAAATGATGGCAGGAGACCAACAGGCAAGGAACATCAGAGACCTCTAGAAGCTGGGAAAAACAAGGAAGCAAATTCTCTGATAGGGCCTCTAGGGAGGAAACAGAACCCTACCAACGCCTTGATTTTAGCCCAGTGAGACTTGTGTTGGACCTCTGACCTGCAGAATTGAAATGATAATAAATTTGTGTCGCTTTAAGTCACTAAGTTTGTGGTAATTTGTTATGACAGCAATAGGAAACAAATTCATTCTTACTACTGTACAAACCTAGAGATATGCAGTCATGTCAAAAATATGCTCACTTATAAAGTAACCTTTCATGAATTCTGAAAACCTGAGTATGTCTTTGAAAGCATTTGAACGGCATCACTTATTTTGCTAGAAATAAGATATCCCTCTGTACATTATAACTACCTCAAGGATAAAAGATCATATGGGCTGAAATTTGTAGAATATTTTGTTACCGAAACCAAATAAAACACCCAGACAAGCATAAATTAATAATATATGGAGCTTATATATGAAATTTTTATATTTAATTTAATTTCACTTAACAAGTCAGATCATAGCTCCCATCTTGTTTATAGAAGCTAAATGTATAGCTACTGAGTGGACTGCCAACTGGAAATGCTGCTAAATGTGAAATTTCTGTAAGATATTTGCGTTAAGCATGCCATAATGCTTTTGGTTGTTATGGGGGAATTGGAATGAGATATGTGTAGTTTTCCATTATGTTGTCCCTATCTCTTTACTGCCCACTATCTGACTCTGTGTGGTGGGAGAGAATATGATTTAAAGGTACATCCTGTCAACGGACATAATCATCTTCTCACATTTTGTATTATAATAGGTGCCAGTAATTATATTAATGGCTATTTATTCCCAAACATGAGTGATATTAAGTTGCTGATCTGACCTACTTACATTGTGGTCAGGTAATTAGAAAACCCTTAGTCAGCGAAAATGGGCAGGAAGGAAAGGACATAAAGACACCATTATCTATTTTTAACTCTCCCTAGCAACCAGCCCAGATATATTAATTTCAAGGACCACTTAATTTTCAGAGAACTCTTATCCCTCAAAGGTGGTACAATCAAGAGAAGAGGTTGACTATCAAAAATTTAAAGCTATTAAATAATTTCTATCTCTCAAATAACACAGAGCATGCTACACTTCAGGATTTTAGTTTTTTAAGTAGAATTATTTTTTATTAGGCATTCACTGAAAGTATTTTTAGACTTTTCTAGTATGCGCAAGCAAGCTGCAAATGAAAGCTGAAAATCCTGGGAATAAACTTATCCTTTGAAATTGTTAACATCACATAATCTTTATCAAATAACAGTTAAAACTTTAAAAACTGATATACAATAAAACATACATATGTATTAACTTTGGCACAGCAAGCATTGAGAATTGTGAGTTAAACCTGATTCCTGCCCTCTAAGCCAGTGTTGAGGAGGAAACTATTTTTTACCTTCTTGAGTTTGAAAATAGGAGCCTGCAAATTAGCAAAAGACAGATTAAAAGGACAAAGAAAGCATTCAATTTTATTAATACTTTTATGTGCACAGAAGTTCACAGAAAAGAAATTAAAAGAAACAGGTAGATCCAGGGGCTTCTATATCATTTTAACAAAGGAAAGGGGATTTGGGCTTCAGAGGATGAGAAATCATGGGGAAGGGACTAGGAAATATATGGGGGAACTCATGGAAGATCAAGGTTATGTTACCTCTATTTTAGTTAAGGCTGCTTTTCCAAACTCCTCTCTGTGTCAGCTCTCAGTGTCCAGTGATGAGTGTTCTTCATCCTAGTACAGGGAGGACATCTTCACAAAGAGAAGTTATGTCTGTTTTTAGGCAGAAAGGGAGATGGCAGAGAACACTTCCTGCGTCTGTTGCTTTTCAATTGCCTTAAACTCAAAATAATCCTTATGTCAAAGTGTCATATTCTGGCCCCCTTCACAAGATACTGCACTTAGACCTTGACATACATTATGACACTCAACTCTTTCAACAACCCTATCAAATAAGTACTACAATTATCCCCGTTTTAAAGACTTACAGAGTCTCAGAAACTTTTCCAACTCCTATTGCAATATAAATGACAGAGTCAATATTTGAGCTCAGATTTGTCTGGCATGAAATTCCATGCTCTTTAGCCATGCACTTCATTAAGTAGAATTAGGCTCATGGAAAGAGTTGGAAAATGTATTCCAGGAAGAGGAAAGACCTTGTAAAGAGACTCAGAAGAGATAACACGGAGAGATGTACATCTGGACATTAGCGGATAAATCAGAGAAATGAAAAGAGATGAAGCTAGAGAAATAACCAGGGGTCAGCTAATGAACTGTTTTAATGAACCTGGACTATATCCAAAGGATTCAGGCTGAGAGATGATGGAAGAGAGATTTACACTGAAAGCTCACCTTACTGGAATGCAGAAAAGACTGGAGGCAGAAAGGCCAGTACAAAGAAGCTGCATATTGAAATAATATGATCCAGCTGAGGGATACTGGTGGCCTAATCTGAGATAGTCCCACTGGCATGGCAGGAAGTAAATGGATTACAGAAACATAAAGTAGGAAAGATGGTGCTCAGTGAATACCCAGAAGGAATGAGGATGAGGAAAGGAGGAGTCAGATTTACCTACAGGGATGAGGGGATGATAATGGGTAGAACAGAAAAGAGCTTTGGAGGAAAAAATGAGATTAGCTTTGAATAAACTAAATTTGAGATGCCTTTGCAACATCCAAATGCAAAAGACCAGTTGGTAGTGAATAGAAATCTCTGGCCTCAGGAGAGGGATATAAATGTATCACTTAGGAACATACAGATTGTAATTGAGGCATGAGAGTCTATGAGATCACCCATGTTACATACATAGAGTGAGGAGAAAAAAGATTCTGTACATAGAGAGGAGTACCAAGAAGGCATGCACGGCTCATAGATAATCAGAAGGGGAGGAGTAACTGAGATAGAAGATTAACAAGTCATTTGTCTTGAAAAAGCAGGGATTGATAGAATGAAGAGAAGTAAGAATTGCAAAAGAACTGCTCAAATTTATCATGATACTGCAATGAGTATCCGTCTTTTAGATTTAATAATATAAAAGTGTCAGTAACCTAGGTTAAAAAAAAAAGTGTAGAAAGCTAAAAATTAAATGTGAGGCTAGAATATATTTTACGTATGTTATTATAGGTGTTTTACTGCCTTCCACCACTAGGAGGTAGGCTCTATGAAGGTTGGGGTTTCTCTTTTATTGCTGTATCACCAGCATATACAACAATACGGATTAATTATAGAGGTCCTGTTGAATAAATGAGTTAACGGATTACTTTTTCCTAAAAAAAATTGTCTTCATGCAGAGAACTCATGAATATAAACTCCAAATATTTAATTAAAAATTCATAAAGAAATCAATTGAAATAATAATTTTAAAGATCTTTCTGAAAAAAGTGAAATAATATTTAATCAGTTTTCTTTGCCTCACCAGATACTGCAATTTGAACATGCCACAAACTTTACTTCATATTGAGATATTTTCCTTTCAGCCAGAGTTTTCATATAATTTACTGATCTTTCTCAGTTGCCAAAAAGGCATCCAGAAAGAAAAGTTTATTTAACATTCTTAGACAACACCTTCTAGGGTAATGTTAGCTGACTTCTCATGGAAAAATGTCAAGATAAGAGAACACATTTTGATTCAGGTAATAAGATACCTTGAATATATATTTAATACTGCTGCATTTTTTTTTAATTATGGAAACTATTTTTGTGATTTGATTGCCACAAGAATTCAAGTGAAGCAAACAAAAAGTAGAAGGTTTGATTATGAAAGTTGCAACAGATTTCATAGTCAGGGCCTGCAAAATTTTTAGCTACGTTTTGATTTTCTCTAAAAACTGACATATCATTGAGACTACACTGATGTTGACAGACCAGGGTTATAAATATATTTATGGGAAGAATTGTTGCATTAACTAAACAAGCTATTGCACCAGGAACAGCCCCTGGGCATTTGTATTCAACTTCTGCTACATTTCCAAGGGCAGGCCACTCTGATATGGCATGTTCATGAAAAGTAAGTAGCACTGAATACTGGCAAGTCCCAGTATAACCTCTGCAGAAACGTTATATGGAAGATATTTCCTCTGGGACTAGTAAGAACTTGCTGTTATTTGCAGTAGCATGTTTCTTTCCTATTTTCATTTTGCCAAACTTTGAGTGTTTGACAGTGCTTTTCAAAACATGATGTGCTTATTTAGAAATGTATTGATATTAAAAGAACACAATGTTATATCTAGAGCTTTAGATAAGTAATTATTGGCTCTAGACTTTACTTCACCCGTGTTTTCCACGCTTTGTAGGTATTAAGGGTCAAAATTATTCAAAAACAGTCATTCCATTTGACCTAGGTTTAATACACCTAATTTCTTCTCATTTCCTTTCACCTTTCATATGGCAGGTATTAGTTATGACTCTAAGAAAAATGTATTACATTGGCTATCAAACTTTTCAAATATCTATCAACCATTGGCCATAGTTATTTTTACAATGCTCTTAAGAGAGGACTCACAAATATGTTTTAGAAAAAAAATATGATAGTTTAGAAAAATATGAATATTCTGAATTTTTAGCCACAAATCACTATGTAAATGGTTGTGTGTGCAGAGGCCAAAGGGTATCACCCAAGGGCATTTTCTACGCCAAACTTATACCAACTTTGAAGCAACACTTAGGACTTGGCTATATCATCCACATTCAATAAAATCAAATTTTATTAAATATATCAGATTACATGGGGACACAGAAGGAAGCTTTTAAAAAATAGTATTTGGTAAGACTTATTGAAAGTGCTCTTTCATGTCTGTTCTTTTCTCCAGATTTTTCATTTCCTCATGAAATGAAATGTCATCTCATCTTTCCATTTTATTGCAATAACTTCATGTATTTGCCAATGCAATTCAGTTGTTACATTAGGTATATTTTCCTAATTTTATAACACCAATATTGAGTACAGATCATCAATTTGTCTTTCATGTATGTACATTAGGGTTTGTGTCGGAGACATCTTTGCAAACATCTTATCTGGTTCATTGGGCTGTGTAATGATTGAACTAGAATAAGGACTACACTCATATCTACACTTTAAATCCTAGACTTTACCAGAGCTCCATGACCTCTTTTTCCTTAGTCTCACTCTACTAAATAGAGCAGGAGTCAAATATCTCCTTCCAAATATTAAAGGACGACAGTTCCAACTAACCACACCGTACTCATAGAGTCTAGAGGCCAATTGTAAGAGGAAAAGGAAAATGTCTCAGGGAAGTGTTGTCACTGCTGTGGTCCAAATGCCAAGATAAGAATATGGCAAATAATAAGTGCTCAATAAATAAACAAATGAAATGAATGCTAAGAAAAAACATTAACACAGATCTTAAAAGTAGTTGTATTTATTTTGGCATGACATGAAAAAAAACTTAGAAATTATCACTCCATCCTCTAAACAAGAGAAAATATAAGCAAACTGAAAATCAGTAGTTCTTGTTAGATCTACCAACAATTAAGGTCACAGGTAAACCCCTTCCCTGAAAACTGGAGAGAAGAGCGAATACAGAGAATCAGAGTTTATAGAGAGGAGAAACCACAGTTGAGAAGTCTTAGGTCAGAGCCTTGGAGGAACACTAAAGGGTTATTGACTAATTACTGGAGGCTGAATTTGGACTAGGGTTAGAAGAAAACAAAAAAATTTGAGTGCCAAGCTTTAGGGTATACCTCCATGGTCATGATTTTTACCTCTAAGATTATCACCAGGTTCTCAGGGTGAAGAGCAAAGAAAATTCCCCTAGTGCTTCCAGCAGGGGGAGGGGAAAAGTAACCAATTTGAAATAAACTCCAAGAGTTCTTCTCTCATTAATAAAGGCCTGCCGTCAAGAGAAAGTTCTTTGCTTGAACCTAATTGATTTTGGGACAAGGAAATACCCAGCTTGAGCCCTCTCTAGTCTTTAACATGAGGGAGGAGAAATACCCAATTGCAGGTCCTACTAGACTTCCTATCTCATCTGCCTGGGAAGTAGAGAAGCTGAGAAGGTCTTAAGGGGGCACAGGTTCACTGAAAGACTGAGCTCTAATTACAGGACTATAGAATGCTTGCCCTCCCTCCACACTTTACCATCACATAAACAACACTCCTACATGAGAGAGGATTACATCTGCAAAGAAGTGTAAGGCTCAGACTGTGTTCAAGAAATAGTCTCTAGGGAAATCTCCCAATAAAAAACAGATCATGAGAGGAAATTTCAGCCTCTCACTCCTATAGGAACAGCAAAAAATAAACTGAGGCAATATTTCTTAGCCAGGTAAACATTAAAAACTCACCTAAAGGTCTGGTTACTTCACTTCCTTTTACCAAACACTATGTCAAGCTTTCAACAAAAAAATTACATATATACTACAATAAAAAAAAAAAAAGAAGATAAAGCTTCAAAAACAGACTCAAATATGGCAGAGATGTTGGAATAATCAGACAAGGAGTTCTTAAGCTATCAAAAATAAATAAACAAAATGATGAGATGCCACATTAAGAAAAATACAGAGAAACAAATATATCCAATATATGAAAGAAACAGAACAAAAATTGTAAAAAAGACTAAATTAATAATGAGAATATATGTGCGTCAAATTTAAAATCTAGGGCTTCCCTGGTGGCACAGTGGTTGAGAGTCCACCTGCCGATGCAGGGGACATGGGTTCGTGCCCCGGTCCAGGAAGATCCCACATGCCGCGGAGTGGCTAGTCCTGTGAGCCATGGCTGCTGCTGAGCTGGTGCGTCCGGAGCCTGTGCTCCGCAACGGGAGAGGCCACAGCAGTGAGAGGCCCGTGTACCACAAAAACAAACAAAAAACAAAACAAAACAAAAACAAATTTAAAATCTATAATCAATGGATAATTTCCAAATATATACCTTTTGTTAGCTCTATAAAAGGTATATATTTGAATAGACTACAAACAATATTTTAAAGTTAAATAGCTGCCATTAAACAAGTTAGTCAAGCCCATACTACTTTTTATAACTCAGTTAAAAAACAATCACATACTTCCAAGGTTATTTAAACTTTTCTAAGTCATAAAACAAGGATAAAACATGGAAGAGATATCTCTTAATTTCTTAAGACTTGATTGAGATAATGCAAACTGAAAAACAAACAAAATCACACATAAAAGTTAACTCAAAAATTACAGACAAAATATTAACAACCTGAGTGCAGCAATGGAAAGAAAGAATATAGACCATAATTAAATAGGTTCTAGTTTTACAATGCAGAAATAACATGCATAAAACAGCCAACAACATAATTCATTACAATTGCAAAGAAAAAAAATAGGCATAAATGACAAACTTGTCATTTAATGACAAAAAGAGGTGAGATAAAAATTTAGGGTTCACACTTATTAAACATATAGACTAAGTATTTGCATTAAAATATTCTTAATATAGTAGACCTTTCTAAAAAACCAACCTCAATATCACCCAGAATCATGGAATGTCAAAATAAATTCCTTCTAAATAGAGAAGAAGCCAGAGCTGCAAGCTTTTTTTTAATTAGTTATCTATTTTATACATATTAGTGTATATATGTCAATCCCATTCTCCCAATTCATCCCACCACCACCACCACCCACCACTTTCCCCCCATTGGTGTCCATACATTTGTTCTCTACTTCTGTGTCAGAGCTGCAAGCTTTAACCACTATTATTATTCAATATAATTTTTGAAGTCTATCTTATAAAATAAGATCAGAATATACAATAATAGTTTTTGATGGTGTGCCTATTAAATAATTCATTTTCCCATGTGTGGCTCTGGAAAATAATTTATGTACTTTGTTTGCCTCAATATTCTCATAAGTAAAATGAAGTTAAAAGAAACTATTTGACTAGTTTGTTATGAGGATTAACTTAGTCAGTTTACACAAAATATTTAGGACAGTATCTGGTACACAGTAAATACCATAGATGTACTTGATGGTGTTTACTATTATAACATCTAGAAAAACAAGACTCTAAGATAAGTATTCCCTTTACAATTGGTAAGAAGTTAATAATTAGCTCAAAATGTTTTATAAGTATTAAATGTTATGTTTTAAACTGCTTTGCTCAGTGCCAGAGGTAAGAAAATTTTAATACTGAAGAGGACGTATGCTGATTGAGGATTTGCTACTAAATGTCCCCTTAAAAAGAGTGCTTAAAAATAAATTTTCAGGTTTGGCACCAAATAAAGATATTAATAGGTTGGGAGTTTGGGAATAACATGTACACACTGCTATATTTAAAATAAATAACCAACAGGGACCTGCTGTAAAAATAAATAAATAAATAAACAATTTAAAAAATGCTATTATAAAAACAATAAACTTCAGGAATATGCTACATGCAAAAAAAAAGATGATGATGATAATGATGATAAAAATAACTGGTATCTACTGATTCCTTACTGTGTAATTTACCAGCTTTAGAGTTACCCAATATTTCCCTTCATGTTCGCTCTTGATTGAATCCAAGTATTATTTTTGGCCATTTCATAACCTGGGCTGAATAGTAAGTCACCACTGAGACATCTAATATAAACAAATGAAGCAAAAACATAATTATTAAGCAATAAATATTAACTCTATTGGTATTTGTGGAGGATGAACTGAGAGTATACTATCTTTCCATGTTAAGTGTTTTGTCTGAAGATCAAGCCATATTATACACTTGATCATTAGGATAGATGTGTTTGGAACACACATATAATTCTCCTTCATTGTAATTGCACTTTAAAATAATACTTTCAGTTGCAATGAAAAGCATTACTAGGTCAGTTGTAAAGAACATGGTATGATACTAATGACAGTTACATTATGAGAAGTTGGAGACATTTTTAAAAATTACTATTTTCCTAATAAATGCATATATAAAGACAAGTACAAAAGTGAAATGTAGGTTCCTCACTTAGACTCACTCAAAACCTAGATGATTCATTTCCATGAACCAAACTCACCGCTTGAAAAATTTCCAAAAGTAATTCAAATAAATATTTCCACAAAATGAGAAGTTTCTATTAGTAAAATGTCCCTAATATATGTGAAATCGGTAAACGTCAACTATGTTTATGAGGGCTTTGCATACTTCTTCAGATTTTCCATGAACCCTACAGAATTTCACTTAGATTTGAATGCCCAGAAACACTGTGGTTTTCTTAAGTACCTAGTACATATTTTTATTTCTTGTGATCAAAACTAATGTAGAGTACATGTGGTTCTACTATCTACCCAGGTAATAACATTATAGTGTACACACATCTACATAATGACTTTAGTCCTAGATTAATTCTATTATATTATTCTTATTTTTGCTTTCATATAATGTTTTGCTCTTGTCTGCTTTTTTTGCTTATATTCCTATAGTCTCTGACCTTGTAATCAAATATGAGAAATTTATATTTTTTTGGGTGTGATGACATGCCAGTACGGATAGAACAGAGGGCATCTTTCAGCGAAGTAGTGGGATATGAAATCAGACTGTTATATCAGGGACAGAGATTAAAGGGCAGATAAATCACACTAAAGAATGCTATAATTTTATCCGTTAGGTAATGGGGAAGAGTGAATGAAGATGTTTAAAGCTGAGATTGTTTGATAAGGTTAGACAAGCAGAGAATTGATGTCATAATGCTTGATAAGACTTAATTGCATAAAAGTGACGTGGAACATTTGGGTCAGTTTGTAGACTTTTTAACATCTTTATTGGAGTATAACTGCTTTAAAATGGTGTGCTAGTTTCTGCTGTACAACAAAGTGACTCAGCTATACATATGCATACATCCACATATTTCCTCCATTTTGCATCTCCCTCCCACCCTACCTATCCCACCCCTCTATGTGGACACAAAGCACCAAGATGATCTCCCTGTGCTGTGTGGCTAATTCACACTAGCTATCTATTTTATATTTGGTAGTGTATATATGTCCATGCCACTCTCTCACTTTGTCCCAGCTTACCCTTCCCCCTCCCCGTGTCCTGAAGTCCATTCTCTATGTCTGCGTCTTTATTCCTGTCCTGCCCCTAGGTTCTTCAGACCATTTTTTTTTTTAAGATTCCATATATATGTGTTAGCATATGGCATATGTTTTTCTCTTTCTGACTTACTTCACTCTGTATGACAGTCCCTAGGTCCACACACCTCACTACAAATAACTCAATTTCGTTTCTTTTTATGGCTGAGTAACATTCCAGTGTATACATGTGCCACGTCTTCTTTATCCATTCATCTGTCGATGGACACTTAGTTTGCTTCTATGTCTTGGCTATTGTAAATAGAGCTGCAATGAACATTGTGGTACATGACTCTTTTTGAATTATGGTTTTCTCAAGATATATGCCCAGTAGTGGGATTGCTGGGTCATATGGTAGTTCTATTTTTAGTTTTTTAAGGAAACTCCATACTGTTCTCCATAGTGGCTGTATCAATTTTCATTCCCAGCAACAATGCAAGAGGGTTCCCTTGTCTCCACACCCTCTCCAGCATTTATTGTTTGTAGATTTTTTGATGATG
Organism: Platanista minor; assembly: GCA_004363435.1. Classification (NCBI taxonomy): domain Eukaryota; kingdom Metazoa; phylum Chordata; class Mammalia; order Artiodactyla; family Platanistidae; genus Platanista; species Platanista minor. The sequence continues at coordinate 24,187 of RJWK010022392.1, forward strand.
GCCATTCTGACTGGTGTGAGGTGATACCTCATTGTAGTTTTGATTTGCATTTCTCTAATGATTAGCAATGTTGAGCATCCTTTCATGTTTTCTTTGGCAATCTGTATATCGTCTTTGGAGAAATGTCTATTTAGGTCTTCTGCCCATTTCTGGATTCGGTTGTTTGTTTTTTGATATTGAGCTGCATGAGCTGCTTGTATATTTTGGAGATTAATCCTTTCTCAATTGCTTCATATGCAAATATTTTCTCCCATTCTGAGGGTGGTCTTTTCGTCTTGTATATGGTTTCCTTTGCTGTGCAAAAGGTTTTAAGTTTCATTAAGTCCCATTTGTTTATTTTTGTTTTTATTTCTATTTCTCTAGGAGGTGGGTCAAAAAGGTTCTTGCTGTGATTTAGGTCATGGAGTGTTTTGCCTATGTTTTCATCTAAGAGTTTTATACTGCCTGGCCTTAAATTTAGGTCTTTAACCCATTTTGAGTTTATTTTTGTGTATGGTGTTAAGGAAGTGTTCAAATTTCATTCTTTTACATGTAGCTGTCCAGTTTTCCCAGCACCACTTATTGAAGTGTCTGTCTTTTCTCCACTGTATATTCCTGCCTCCTTTATCAAAGATAAGGTGACCATATGTGCATGGGTTTACCTCTGGGCTTTCTATCCTGTTCCATTGACCTATAGTTCTGTTTTAGTGCCAGTACCATACACTCTTGATTACCGTAGCTTTGTAGTATAGTCTGAAGTCCGGGAACCTGATTCCTCCAGCTCCGTTTTTCTTTCTCAAGATTGCTTTGGCTATTCGGGGTCTTTTGTGCTCCCATACAAATTGTGAAATTTTTTGTTCTAGTTCTGTGAAAAATGCCATTGGTAATTTGATAGGTATTGCGTTGAATCTGTAGATTGCTTTGGGTATAATCTATAATCTCTTTAAATATTTTCTCAGTCCCTTTCTTTTTCTCTTTGTCCTCCTGGACCCCTATTATTCGAATGTTTGTGCGTTTAATGTTGTCCCAGAAGTCTCTGAGACTGTCCTCAATTTTTTTCATTCTTTTTTCTTTATTCTGCTCTGTGGTAGTTATTTCCACTATTTTATCTTCCAGGTCACTTATCTGTTCCTCTGCCTCCATTATTCTGCTATTGATTCCTTCTAGAGAATTTTAAATTTCATTTATTGTGTTGTTCATCATTGCTTGTTTCATCTTTAGTGCTTCTAGATCCTTGTTAAACACGTCTTGTATTTTCTCCATTTTCTTTCCAAGATCATCTTTGCATTATCTTTACTATCATTACTCTGAATTCTTTTTCAGGTAGACTGCCTATTTCCTCTTCATTTCTTTGGTCTGGTGGGTTTTTACCTTGCTCCTTCATCTGCTGTGTGTTTCTCTGTCTTCTCATTTTGCCTAACTTACTGTGTTTGTGGTCTCCTTTTTTCAGGTTGCAGGTTCGTAGTTCCCATTATTTTTGATGTCTGCCCCCAGCGTCTAAGGTTGGTTCAGTGGGTTGTGTAAGTTTCCTGGTGGAGAGGAGTGGTGCCTGTGTTCTGGTGGATAAGGCTGGATCTTGTCTCTCTGTTAGGCAGGGCTGCTTCCGGTGGTGTGTTTTGGGGTGTCTGTGACCTTATTATGATTTTCCGCAGCCTCTCTGCTAATGGGTGGGGTTGTTTTCCTGTCTTTCTAGTTGTTTGGCATTGGGTGTCCAGCACTGTAGCTTTCTGGTCATTGAGTGAAGCTGGGTGTTAGCGCTGAGATGGAGATCTCTGGGAGAGCTTTGCTCTTTGATATTATGTGGAGCCGCGAGGTCTCTGGTGGACCCATATCCTGAACTCGGTTCTCCCACCTGAGAGGCAGAGGCCTGACACCCTCCTGGAGCACCAAGACTCTATCAGCCACATGGCTCAGAAAAAAAGGGAGAAAGAAAGAATGAAAAAGAAAGAAAAAAATAAAATAAAATAAAGTTATAAAACTTTTTAAATTAATTATTAAAAAACAAAGAACAGACAGAACCTTAGGACAAATGGTAAAAGCAAAGCTATCCAGACAAAATCACACAAAGCAGCATATACACATACACACTCACAAAAGATAAAAAGGAGAAAAATATATGTATATTAAAAAAATAAAAAGGAAGAGATCAACTGAATCAATAAACAAATCTACCAATGATAATAAAGACTAAACTAAGATAAACATAAAACCAGAAACAAATTAGAAGCAGAAAGAAAACCCCAAGTGTACAGTTGCTCCCAAAGTCTACCGCCTCAATTTTGGGATGATTCTTCGTCTATCCAGGTATTCCACAGATGCAGGGTACATCAAGTTGACTGTGGAGATTTAATCTGCTGCTCCTGAGGCTGCTGGGAGAGATTTCCCTTTCTCTTCTTTGTTTGCACAGCTCCTGGGGTTCAGCTTTGGATTTGGCCCTGCCTCTGCGTGTAGGTCGCCTGAGGGCATCTGTTCCCACTCAGACAGGACGGAGTTAAAGTACCAGCTGATTAGGGGCCTCTGGCTCACTCAGGCCTGGGGGAGGGAAGGGTACAATATGTGGGGTGAGTCTGCCGGCGTGACTTTGCAACAGCCTGTGGCACACCACGTGTTCTCCCAGGGAAGTTGTCCCTGGATCACGGAACCCTGGCAGTGGTGGGCTGCACAGGCTCCTGGGAGGGGAGGTGTGGATAGTGACTTGTGCCTGCATCCAGGCTTCTTGGTGGCTGCGGCAGCAGCCTTAGAGGTTCAGGCTGGTCTCTGGTGTCTGCACTGATTGCCGTGGCTCACGCCTGTCTCTGGAGCTCGTTTAGGCAGTGCTCTGAATCCCCTCTCCTTGTGCACCCTGAAACAATGGTGTCTTTCCTCTTAGGCAGGTCCAGACTTTTTCCCAGACTCCCTCCCACTAGCTGTGGCACACTAGCCCCCTTCAGGCTCTGTTCATGCAGCCAACACCAGTCCTCTCCCTGGGATCCGACCTCCAAAGCCCGAGCCTCAGCTCCCAGCACCCTCCCGACCTGGCGGGTGAGCAGACAAGCTTCTCAGGCTGGTGAGTGCCGGTCGGCAGCAACCCTCTGTGCGGAAATCTCTTCGCTTTGCCCTCCACACCCCTGTTGCCTCCCCCATCTCCACCAGTGAAGGGGCTTCTAGTGTGTGGAAACTTTTCCTCCTTCACAGCTCCCTCCCCAAAGTGGAGGTCCTGTCCCTATTCTTTTGTCTCTGTTTTTTTCTTTTTTCTTTTCCCTACCCATGTAAGTGGGGAGTTTCTTTCCTTTTGGGAAGTCTGAGGTCTTCTGCCAGCATTCAGTAGGCATTCTGTAGGAGTTGTTCCACATGTAGATGTATTTCTGATGTATTTGTGGGGAGGAAGGGTGATCTCCACATATTACTCCTCCGCCGTCTTGAAGGTCCTCTCCTCAGTTTGGTTTTAACTTATATTTTCTTGATCTTTTTTAGAAATGTATGTTTTCATATGCTTTTCACATTTGGATTGCCTCTTTTATGAAGTCCATGTTTAACTCTTTTGTCTGATTTTCTAATGCATAATTTGACTTTTGCTTACTGATTAATATAAGTCCTTTATATAATATAGAAATGAAGGTACTTTTGATTATATGTTCTATTTTCTTCTTTCCACTCACTTGATTGTGTCTTTTGATGACCAGTTGGTTTTAATTCCAACTTGATACATTTACTAATGTATTTTCTTTGTGCTTAGTATTTTAATGCCAACCTCATCTTAAATGTGAAGCATGCCCATCCTCAATTATGCCCCCTGAACACACTGTTGTTAGTAACTTGTACGTAATAGATAATAACAATAATGGGTGGTAGATAGCGTTGAAGAGTATGTAGCAAATGGGGTCAGATGGTAGTTAGTGTATTTTGAATTTCCCTTGATATTCTCTTACAGCTAAGTAAAAGCCTAATAAAGTCTCTCTCACTGGTTCCTACACTGTGTTGATATAAAAAGAACTGGCCTTGAAGCTTGTGTGCAGTCATATATCATTGTTTTAAAAATCTATTGAGATTAGACTTTCTTTTTCTATATTTTTTGTAAATAGAGCAGTTATTCTTGGAGTATTTTATCTAATCCCATTTTATTCTTTAATAGGGACTTCTTTTGCCTCCCATAATTACTTTTTATCTCTTATCTTTAGATTTATTTTAAAACTTCATTTTGTTTTTGCTTGCATTCATATGTTCTTTATCCTTTTTTATAATAATAAAAAACCGTGTCAGGAGAGAACAGAGGTCTGTTTTTTTCTGTAATTTTCTAAAGAATCTTGATCTCATTCTACAATCAGAAAGGTCACCAAGGTGATCTAGTCACTAGTTTAATGGAGTAATTAGTCTCTCAACTGCTGGCCTTTTTTACAGTTTCCATTCTGCTAAATCTTCTTGACCTTTTAATGAATACTTTCATTAGCCTTGAATCAGAAATATACTACTATTAAGACCTGACATTTTAAGTTTTATAATCTCATTTTATTCAAGTTATTTCCCCTCCAATTTTTATCATAATTCTCCTTAAAGTGCTTAAATCTCTCTTTTTTTTTAAATTTAATTAATTTATTTATTTTTGGCTGCATTGAGTCTTTTTTTTTTTTTTAACATCTTTATTGGAGTATAATTGCTTTACAATGGTGTTAGTTTCTGCTTTATAACAAAGTGAATCAACTATACATATACATATGTTCCCATATCTCCTCCCTGTTGCATCTCCCTCCCTCCCACTCTCCCCATCCCACCCATCCAGGTGATCACAAAGCACTGAGCTGATCTCCCTGTGCTATGCGGCTGCTCCCAACTAGCTATCTATTTTACGTTTGGTAAAACGTAAAATAGTGTCCATGCCACTCTCTCACTTTATCACAGCTTACCCTTCCCCCTCCCCATAACCTCAAGTCCATTCTCTAGTAGGTCTGTGTCTTTATTCCTGTCCTGCCCCCAGGTCCTTCACGACACTTCTTTTTATCTTAGATTCCATATATATGTGTTAGCATACGGTATTTGTCTTTCTCTTCCTGACTTACTTCACTCTGTATGCCAGACTCTAGGTCCATCCACCTCACTACAAATAACTCCATTTCGTTTCTTTTTATGGCTGAGTAATATTCCATTGTATATATGTGCCACATCTTCTTTATCCATTCATCCGATGATGGACACTTAGGTTGTTTCCATCTCCTGGCTATTGTAAATAGACCTGCAATGAACATTTTGGTACATGACTCTTTTTGAATTATGGTTTTCTCAGGGTATATGCCCAGTAGTGGGATTGCTGGGTCATATGATAGTTCTATTTGTAGTTTTTTAAGGAACCTCCATACTGTTCTCCATAGTGGCTGTACCAATTCACATTGCCACCAGCAGTGCAAGAGTGTTCCCTTTTCTCCACAGCCTCTCCAGCATTTATTGTTTCTAGATGTTTTGATGATGGCCATTCTGACCTCTGTGAGATGATATCTCATTGTAGTTTTGATTTGCATTTCTCTAATGTTTAATGATGTTGAGCATTCTTTCATGTTTGTTGGCAGTCTGTATATCTTCTTTGGAGAAATGTCTTTTTAGGTCTTCTGCCCATTTTTGGATTGAGTTGTTTGTTTTTTTGTTATTGAGCTGCATGAGCTGCTTGTAAATTCTGGAGATTAATCCTTTGTCAGTTGCTTCATTTGCAAATATTTTCTCCCATTCTGAGGGTTGTCTTTTGGTCTTGTTTATGGTTTCCTTTGCTGTGCAAAAGCTTTGAAGTTTCATTAGGTCCC
>RJWK010022393.1:6060-30027 GCA_004363435.1 Platanista minor
CCCCCCCCCCCCGCCCCCAAAATGGCAGGGATAATCATCCTGTGGGAAGGGAGGAAGGGAGGGAGGGAGGGAGGAAGGAGAGAAAGAGAAGGGAACCAGAGCAAAATACAGCTTGGGAAAATCAACAGCAGTTCTCTGACTCTCCATCACAAAAGAGAAGTCAGACCATCAGTCCTAGCATTTCATAAATCTTAAGTGGCTTCCTGGGCTGGCTTTTTTTCTCTACTCAATTGCTAAGAAGACAATTGTCCTCATCGTCTTTACTGGCATCCTGCCAGGGAATCTAATCAAGTTCACAAATGATTCCCAAGGTCTCCCCCACTTTGAAGTTCTGGCTGTGGGGCACCACCTCCAGACTCTGCACATGCCCCCATCCCTCAGGACTCCTTAAGGGGACGGGGGAGGGCAGGGCCTGTCTAGGAACCTACAGGACAGCCCTTGCACCTTCACACTCCCAAACTCATCCCCGAGGCCTGGGATCACACACTGGTTGCTGACCCTGACTGTGACCCAGCGGATTTATTTTGTTTGGCCATCTTGCTGGGCCAGCGGGTAATGCAATTAATGGCCCAAGAAGTGCGGGCAACTTAACCACCTGTCTTACAGAATACACATTTCTCTCACTCACGTGGCCTGCCTGGCATCTGCCTTTCATTGATACCAAGTCTTCATCATGGTTCATGTCTCACATGCCAACGTGTTTATCTTGCCTTCTCCTGTCCCAGAAGTTAGTAAAAGCCATGAATAAAGAGAAAGTGGAGGCAAGGTGCAAATTCTGATTTCTTTCCTACAACTTTTATCTTATACAAATGCCTCTTAAATTTTCACGTGTCTATGCATCACCCGGGGGAGTTTCTTAAAAACGCCGAGCAGGGAGGGCCCAGGGTCCTGCAGTTCTAATAAAATCCCCAGGGACGACTGTCCTGGTACTTGAACTGGAATTTGATTCTCAGCCCTGATGGTACATTAGATTCACCAAGGGCCTTATAAAACAGATCCATGACCAGACCCCACTCCAGAGAGTCTGTTTTAATCAGTCTGGGGTACAGCGTGAACATTTTTTTTCTCTGTAAGCTTCCCAGATGATTTTCATGTGTCGGGTGGAGGGTTAGTGCTCTAATACAGTGCGTCTCAAGCCTTAGTGGGCATGAGAATTTCCTGCAGGGCTTATCAAAACACACAATACTGAGCTCTAGAGTTTAATTCAGCAGATCCAGGATGGGGACTGCTAATTTGCATTTCAGACAAGTTCCCAGGTGATGCTGATACTCCTGGGTCCAGGCACCATACTTTGAGAACCGCTGGTCTAATCCAAGCAACCAAACTACTCTTCCCACAGTCTGGCTTTGCACATGACAAAAGGTTTAAACCAACAAGCAGAAGACATTTTTACTGGCTCTCACACATTTTGCAAACCTGCCTTCATTGTGGACCTACGATTAGGGTTAGAGCTGTAGGTTCCCATCATTGCTTCACGGACATCTGCGTTTGCCCCCTAGAATTCTTTGAAATCTATTCAGTAACTTCTGGGAAAGTTTGCTATGTACCCCCACCTGTGTCTCTTTAAATCCGGTTTCTTTTCTTTCCTGGGGTCGTGACCAAAGATTCAGAATTCTACTCTTAAGTGCCATCCCCTGCTCTTGGGATTGTCATCTTTTTAATTTCTGGTCTCGAATTCATTACCATATTTTGAGTTTTTGAAATCTGTTTTCTAAAGCCTCATCTGGCTAAGTGCAGGCTGCTGCCCCCTGCAGGGCTCAGGGGCTCAGACGTTATTGGTGCTTTCCCCCAAGCTTCCTCTTTACCAGGTCTTTCTTGCTGGTCCAAATTAGGTTCAGAGAAGCACTTCTTTTCTCTTCACCACCCCTTGGGTGTTATGATAGGCAGTGGTACAACATTCAATCAACAAATGATCTGAGCACCTACCACATACCAGGCAGGCACTGTCCTAAATTCTTGGGGAAACAGCACTGAGGTAAGAAGACAAACCCCTTGCCCTCAAGAAGCTTGAACTCTAGACGATGTGTCAAACATTTCTCAGATGCTGCTCTCTGATCCAGAGGTGACCTCTTCAGGCTGGACAAGCAGATTGATAGCAGAACACTCCAACCCAGAGCTGTCATTTCCTCACTGAGTTTCTTCTCTTATTCCATAGCTCCCTCACTTAATTGGGCCACACCAACTCTTTATTACATTTGCTGTTCCTTTATGTTTTGCTATCCTGTGGGCTCCAAGAGCACGTGGAGATCCAAGCAGGAACACCCCCACCCCCAGCCATGTGCACACCTGGTGTGCCATAGTTGAGAAGTTGCATTTGCCTCTTAACTGCAGAGACCTTTTTAGGACAAGGAAAGGAAATCCTAGGGAACAATTCTTCTAAGTTTGAGCCAGCCAGCCAGGTGCAGCCATTGTTAGAGCAACTGGCATATTTACTGTTACTGTCGCCTTCGAACAAACAGGGCTCTCCAGCAAGCTCTGCGTTGGCTACTGAGCAGGACAATGACAGAGTTCATCTTGGTGACTGTCACCCTCCCAGGGAACATCTACTACCAGAGAAATAGGTCAGGCAAACCACAGGGGTCCGTGAGCCAAGGGGGCAGGGCCGCCCTTTCTGCTGCCTGGACATTTTGTGCATAAATTCATCAGGTACTTGGTATATGCTCAGAATTGTTTTAAGCAATTCACATTCCCCCCGCTTAACCCCTATGTGGGAGGGATTACTAATGAGAACAATTTCCCTGATGCCATGCCACTGATAAGTGGCAACGCCGGGACTGGAAGCCAGATCTCACCGACTCTGGACCCGATACTATAAAGCATGCAGTTGTAATGCCCACCACATGGTTTCTTGCTCACTCCAAAACAGCACTTAGGATCACCATAAATAAAACAATAAATCCCTAACCACAATTAAATAAGATTTCACAAGGTAAGTATATGTATGAATAATACATTATAATCATTATTATAATAAGATAGACTCTTTAACCGTATTTAAAGTAATGAAGAATGTTATAGAAAAATGTCCATAGTTATTTTCAAGATGATTCTAACTACATAAATACACATACACATGCCAAGATAAATCTTGAACAAGATATACAAAATGAGCTCCACAAATATGAATTATTTTTTATTCAAAAATCTTTTCCTGTACTTCCTGTTTCCTTTGCAATGGACATGCACTATATTTGTGATCAGCGGGAAAAGTTGATTTTAAAATCATCCTAAGATGGCAAGCTAGCACAGCATGATCCTGGCTCCCTACTCAAACTCATCTCTGGATATAAACTCTCTGGCAACTCTTCTGGGCCCTGCATTTATAGGAGAATTTCCTGGGGGTGGGGGTGGGGGTGGGGCTTTTGAAAAATACTGCTTCGCAGGCTCCACCCCACGCTAATTAAAACAGAAATTTTTGGAGGGACACCTAGACATCGATGTATTTTGAAATCTCCCCACAGCACGGTTTTAAGAGAAACACGCGTATGAGGGGTAAGGACTTGCGCGGATGGATACTAGGAGCTCAGCAGGATGGACCACCGCGCGCACTGTAGCACTCACCTACCACCTGCCCCCAGCACACACGACCAAACAGGAGAGTCAGCGCCCCAGGGGCAAGAGTGGGAGCCCACAAATGGAGTTAATGCATGTGGATCTTCATCACAGACACATTTTTTTAAAAAGCTGTATACATGTGAAAAAAACACTTAAAATACCTGCTCATATTATACACAGTTCCAGATAGAGTAAGGGTATAAATGCCCAAAAAGGGCCTAAAAAAAGAAAATAGAGAGGAGTATCCCTCTGTCCTTGGGTGTAGAAAACAATCTCTTTTTGTTTTTTGTTTGTTTGTTTGTTTTTGCGGGACGCGGGCCTCTCACCGTTGCGGCCTCTCCCGTGGCGGAGCACAGGCTCCGGACGCACAGGCTCAGCGGCCATGGCTCGCGGGCCCAGCCGCTCCGCGGCATGTGGGACCCTCCCGGACCGGGGCACGAACCCGCGTCCCCTGCATCGGCAGGCGGACTCTCAACCACGGCGCCGCCAGGGAAGCCCAAACATTTTCTTAAAGAAGATAGGAAGAAGGCTCACCATGAAAGGAACCGTTAATTTTGATTATATTACAATTGAGTACTGTTCATTAAAAGAAACTTTACAGCAAGGGCAAATAAACTACAATCTGTAAGAAGGTATTTGCAATACATACACCAACAAAGGCTTAATATTAGAAACATATATTAGGAATAAATACACATATGCACATGGTGTGTATGTATATATACATATTAGAAATACGTATGTAATACATAATACAATGCCTATGTGTGTATACACACACACACACATATTCTATACATATACAGCTTGAATCTAGACCTTTCAAACAAAAAGAAAGCTCTCTCTAAGGCATCCCAGAAACTGTGTAGGAGGGGCTAGAAGGAGTCTGATTGTACTTATATATGAACTGGGTTTTGTTTTTTTTTTCTTTTTTCAGTTTAAGTCAATTGAATTTTTTAAGAAGAAAATATACCATGGTCCCCAGTAGGACAAAGTCAGAAACTATAAATATTGTCAGTATCCTGAGGAAGTACACAGTTCACATTAAATAAGCTCAAGCAACTAATGTGTAAAACCCGAATACCAGTTTACTTTTCTACAACAAGAAACTAATATCAAAGGGAATATATTAAGGAAGGCCACTGAACCATTGTTTTCTGACCTGGTACATAGATCTTTATGTACGGTCCATTAGAATATACTTAAAAACAAGTAACAGAAAACCCAGCTCAAATCTGTTTGACTGAGAATAATAAAGAGAATGTATTGACTCATACAATTCTAAGGTCTAGGCTACAGAGTGCTCCAGGCAAGGCTTTATCAGGCAGCTTAAGGCTATTACCAAGGATGAAACCTCTTTCCATATATTGGCTCTATTTTGATCCTATTGGCATCCTCCTAGGACTAATTCTTCCCTTTGCTGCAAAACGGCTGTCAGCACCAATAAGATGATATTCAGTTTTTACTCCAATTCAGCAGAGGAAGGATGGCTTCATTCTCCCCAACTATCAAATAAAGGTCCTAAACTTCACTTTGATTGGACTAAACTAGATAAATACCCGTCCTTGAACTAGTCACTGTAGCAAGAGAGTGGCGTTAGGCCTAGGTTCCAACCATCCCTCAATCAATTACTTTAACAAAGAGTACGGGTTTGAGCAGACCTCCCGGCTGCTGAGTGGAGAGGGTAGGGGGAAGGGGGAAACCTCATGTCCACAGCAAGAACCCATCATAGAGAAATAAAAGATCTGGCCAACACCCATCTCTTTGCAGAGCAAGCTTCTCAATGGACAGTGACCGATCATCCCTAGGGCTTTTCCGGTTTTAGTGCTGCAAGTCCAAACTCCTGGGAAGCCCCCTAAACCCAGGGAAGTTGAGATGGCTGGTGCTAGTAACCCTGACTCAGTCATCTCATTCTGACGTGACTGGCCTCCTGCTCCTCCCCTCTTGAATCGAAGAAATCTAGAGCACATAAATAATATATGCCTGACACACATTTAAAAATTTTTTAAACACTGCGGTGGTCAGGGTTGGGGATTGATTTGTCGACGCGTCCATGTGCCCATGTGTGTGTCTGTGTGCAGGTGGGATGTATGGGAGAAAAGGCGTGAGGAACTGTGTCACTGAGGCAGTATCCACATGAAAGAGGAAGAATACAGAAAAAAAAGTTTAAAATATTCAACGAACTGGATGAAACAGGACTGCATTTGGCTGCAAGCAACAGAAAACTCAACACATATGTAACTTGCATCCTCACAGTCACAAAATGGCTGCTGCACCTCTGGACATCACACATACCCTCTAAGCAGTAAAAAAAAAAAAGAAAAAGCTGTAAGACCTCTTCTTGAGACTTGGCCGTGTATTCAGTCAGTGAAACTCTTCTTCAAGACTTCTTACAGTTTTTCTTGGCCAGAAACATATCACTTAGCCCCCTCTGAAATGTGGACTCTTCAACACACAGAGTAGAGAATAGGAGTATGTTACTGGGAATGCATCTTGGCTGAGAAAACAGTATGTCAAACTTTTGTCCAGGAGATGTTACATAAACTCTTTCTACTTCTAGCCACTTCTTTATAACTATAAAATGGTGATCTAGGAAATCTCCAAATAACATCAGATTCAGAAAAACCTACCCCAAATGTTGAAACTGAGGGTAAAGATTGACTCGTTTGCTGATTCAGGCGAGAATCTCCTCCTTGAGAATTCCGCAGAGCAGAGGATGTGGGCAGGCTGCATTCCACAAAGCTGCCTTTGGAAGTCCTCTTAAATGTGTGCCATCCTGAGAGCTGCTTAACGAAAACTCACCACGGGAAATACCAGGGCTGGCAAGCACCACTCCGCTCGATTTTGCATAGATCATTAGCCTGTTTCAGAGGCTTGTTTGCTCTCTGGGGAACAGCAACCATCCTCGTATTCCCTCCCATTCTGGGTCGTATTTTAAGGCAAATTATTCGGCCTCCTCTGCTAGTACATGGGGAATCACAATGAGACGCACCATATCAGGCTGCCATTTCTGTACCAAACTGCCTTGGAACAGAACCGAGCCCGGATCTAATTCTGCCAGCCCCTGCTTCATTCCATTCTCATCTGCTTTATACCAAAATTAAAATTAAGTGTATTTCTAACTTGTGGAGGTATGTTGTTTCCATCCAAAATTGAGGCACAACTCATCAAAGACACAATAAAGTGAATGTTCAACCCCACCAAACCAGATGTGTATACCTTTGATCAGTCTTTGCCCATATCACCTACTGACTGAAAAGATTTTTCAATTTCTTTCTGACGTGCTCTCTATTCCCATTCATTAAGTACCTTACTAGACATCCTGACAGCCCTTAGAAAATCGGAACAGAAGCCAAGCAATCATTTCCTCAGTTCAGCCAACTCAGCAACCTATGGAAGCATTATAAAAGTATAAAGGTATCCTAATGTGATGTTTATTTATTGCTAAGTTCAATTCCCAGGCTCATATTCATCCACCCATCCCCTCCAAGCCACTTGTTGCCCTCTGGGAAGGCTCTGAACACAGAGTGACTCTCACTGTGTAATGATGACAGAGAAAGTAAAAAAAGTGTCACAGCCCTGTCAACCCACTATGTGTGTTGAATGCTGTGCAATTCCTCTCTCAAATCCCTTCCAAACTTCTTCTAAATGCAGGGGTAGAAAAACTGAATGATACATTTCCTAGAGGCCTTTGCAACTATGATTCTGGATGCAAATTAGTTTTCATTATCCAAAAGCACACACAGGAGATTTTGACAAGAAAATGCAGTGGAGAGTAAAAAAAAAAAAATAGTTTATTCATCCAGAAGAAAGAAAGGGGAGAAAAAAAATAAAATGATAGGTCAAATAGAAAACAACGAGTAAGATGGCTGCTTTAAACCTAAACAAATGGGCAATTCTGTTGAATATAAATGAGTTAAGTATGCCAATTAAAAGACAGAGACTGTCGAATTTTGTTCTTAAAGAAAAACTTTCAGTTGCTTACAAGAGACAGTCCTTAAATACAAGGGACAGAAAGGCTGCAACTAAAAGACTAGTGGAGTAGGCTGAATGGTGGCCCCCAAAGATATCAGGACCTAATCTCTGGAATCTGTAGACGTTACCTTATTTGGAAAAACAGTATTTGCAGATGTGAGTAAGTTAAGAATCTACGGATGTGGAGATTATCCTGGATTATCTTGGTGGCCCCCTAAATGCCAACACATGTATCCTCATAAGAGAGACACTGAGGAACATCTGATACACAGACTAGGAAGAAGCCCTGTGATCAAGGAGGCAGAGACTGGAGCGATGCAGCCACAAGCCAAGGATGCTGGCAGCCACCAGGAGCCAAAAGGGATTCTCCCCCTAAAGCCTCTGGAGGGAGCTCAGCCCTGCTGACACCTTGATTTCAGCCAGGTGATTTCAGACTTCTGGGCTCCAGAACAGTGAGACAACAAATTTACTTATTTTGAGCCACCAAATCTGTGGTAGTTTGCTACAGACACTCAAGGAAACAAATACAGATGGAGACTGACACGCCTGATAAAACCAACCAAAAGAAAGCTAGTGTAACCACACTAATGCCTCTAGTATTGCTTCTTGCCACACAGAGGGCATTTCGTAGCAATAAAAGAAAAAGAAAATTGAGAGCAATCTTTCTGCTCTGCCTGCCTTTTCTCCTGGAAAGCAAGGTCTTGGAATCATCAAGTTTTCTTAACGATTTCCTGCAGGCTCCGTGAGCATGAATGTTATTGATAATTACACAGTGTGAAAGCATAATCACCAAAGAGCCACAGAGCAGAATACAAGCAGGACACCAAAGCACTAGGATACGTTAGCCGGTGAGGTCCTAATCCCATGACCCACCAGGGAAGAGGAGGAATCTAGACACACACATCTTTAAGGAACAAAGTCGCAAATCACCTAAGTCTGGATCCTTCCATGGAGTAAGTCAAGGGTACCTACTACGTTTCTTTCCCACCAAATATCCACCACAGGTCTTTCTCAAAGACACACACGAACACTTCCTTTGCCATATGGCACCTGAGTCTGTTCGGGCCACACTAACAAAAATACTATTGACTGGGTGGCTTACCAACAACAGAAATTCCTCACAGTTCTGGAGGCTGGGAAGTCCAAGATCAAGGGGCTGGCAGACTCGGGGTCTGGTGAGAACCCACTTCCTGGTTCACAGATGGCTGTTCTTTTGCTGTGTCCTCAGATGGTACAAGGGACAAGGGAGGTCTCTGGGGTCTCTTTTATAAGAGCATTAATCCCATTCATAAGGACTCTATCCTCATCACCTAATCACCTCCCAAAGGCCCCACCTCTAAACACCATACATTGGGGGTTAAGATTTAACATACGGATTTGGTGGGAGACCCACACATTCAGTCTATAGCAGTGACATTTTTATTTCCATAAGGAATGTGTCATCTTATTTTTCCCTATGTCACATTCCAACCACCATAAAAGACACATGGGAAGGTTCAACACATACTTGTTAAGCAAATAACGCACATCAGTGTAACAGTGGCCCCAGCCAAGTGGCTTTATGGTCCACACTGAGCTCTCATGAGACCATTCACAATGTAGTGCTAAAGACAGAATAACAGTCTGTCAGAACGAAGGGTCATGTTGGAGACCACCCAGGGATTTAGGCCATGAGGGTGGACCCCTCAGGAATGAGATTAGAGTCCTTACGAAAGGGAGCCCAAAGGGTTCCCTCACCTCTGCCACCCTGTGAGCATACAGACAAAGTGGCTTTCTTTGAATCAGGAAGCTGGTCCTCACCAGACACCAAATCTGTCAGTGCCTTGATCTTGGACTTCCCAGGCTCCAGAACCATGCGACATAAATGTTTCTTGTTTATAAGCCACTCAGTCTATAGTACTCTTGTTATAAAAGCCCAAAAGGACTGAGACACCTGATAAGCCTGCTGTGTGAAGAAGGAGAGACCCTAGAGACAGGATATGGTGGGACACAAGCTAAGAAAATACACTGCTAGATAGCTCTACAAAAAAAAAAAGAGAGCGGAGAAAGGGGCGAATAGGGAAGAAAAGAATACTGAGCAACCGGGTGGGATACTGGGCTCTAAGGTGTGGGAGTGACTGAGGAATAGTTAAAAATAGTAATGGATAAAACTGAACTTTAAGTATTTTTTAAAGGCTGTAGTGTAAATCTCTTCATCATTCCAAATCTTCAGTAAAGTCCTTGATGATCATAAAAGCCTTGTAAGTGAATTATCTGGAACCATACAAGTAGGTGCATACAAATTCGGGAAGAACATCATGTTTCCACAGGTGGAGGAACGGGCTTCCGACACCTGAACTGGTGGGAAAATCTTAGTTGAGATACAGGTCACATTTAAAAGTGACCTTCTCCACTGAAATCTTATCACATCATCTACCATTTTGTCCTATTTCTTTCCTCTGGACCCACACCAAGCCAGACTATATTCTCTGACCTGCGGCCACTCAACAACAGATGGTCTTCTCTCTCCAGGCCAAGTGGGCCTTTCTCAGTAGAGACTCAGATTTTTCTCTGCTACTCAGCTTCCTGTCCAGCAAACAAACTATCACTTTTAAATTTTTCTCTTGGGCTTCCCTGGTGGCGCAGTGGTTGAGCGTCCGCCTGCCGATGCAGGGGACGCGGGTTCGTGCCCCAGTCCGGGAAGACCCCACATGCCACGGAGCGGCTGGGCCCGTGAGCCATGGCTGCTGAGCCTGTGCGTCCGGAGCCCGTGCTCCGCAACGGGAGAGGCCACAGCGGTGAGAGGCCCGCGTACCGCAAAAAAAAAAAAAAAAAAAATTTTCTCTGAAAGCCCAAAGAGAACTGAACAAAACATTCCAGAAGTAGCTGGTCCATCCTGTGAACACCAAGGATGCCTCAGATCATATTTACATTTGTACTGTCATCACACCAACGAATGCCCATTACTGATCTAACAGCACATTGCAACGCCACACCACAGTTCAGGGGGCTGCTTCTAAAGGATGCTCCCCCGCGACCCGTTTCATGGACTGGGCAGTCAGAGTTTTCTTTGGACCAATACGCATGAAATTACACTCATCCTTCTTAAATTTAATCTCCCTGGAACAGACCCATTACTCCAGGCAGTTGAAATTATTTTAGAATCTGATTCTTGTACCTTGTTAACAATTCTTTCAAAATTTATCCCAATTTGTGATTCATGAGGTCTCTAACTTCACTCAGGAGCCTGTGACACACACCTGAAGAACATCTCTTCAAGCTGAACAGTGAATCCTGGGTAGAATGATCCACCCGTGCTTAGTATTTGCCTCCTAGCTCCTGTTGCTCTGAGCTGACTTTGAGGGCTGGCCCACCCAGGAGGCTCTGGAAACCCACTGTGCGCTCAAGCCTTGAACTTGAGGAGTAGCTCTGTCAGTGTATAAACTAACTGAACTTCTCCAGTGATTAGCATAGTGCCTTGCGTGTCGACGATACTCTAACAGCGGCAAACTGATGCTCCATAGATGCCTCTATTTCTAGCCTCCTGGAAAATTAGCAGAACTGGCACATGAACCAAGTTTAACATTATCTCAACCCCAAGATAACTCACTGTCCTATGCGAGGAGACAAAATAAGCCTGATTATTGCAAACCTGTCCTTCCTTCCGCTTATTCAAAAAGCCTGTAAGTTTTGGCCAGTTTGTTTCTTGCCAACCAGAACTTTTACTCAGACTGCTGGAAAGGCAGGGAGGAGGGGACAAGAGACATCAGGCCAGTCCTGTAGTGAAGGAGATGATGGAGTTGGGAGAGAAAGAAGCAGAGGGTCTTGGGGCCTGAGGGAAATGAATGGGAATTCTAAGAACTAGGGCAATGGACTCTATCCCTCTTTCTTAGAAAGTTAGAAACTCAGGTGAAATTTTTAAATCACTTTGTCATCGTCCTTTGGTTCTTGGACCGTGCGCTTCCTTGACCAAGGCAGAACTCAAACTGGATCACACACATCTCTAGCTTTTATGTATTTCCCCCTTACAGAATGCCTCCATTTCAATTCAGCATCTGGTAGAAGAAAAGTGTTCACATCTTTGCTTTTCTTTCTTTTTTTTTTTTTTTTTTTTAAATTTTGCCAAAAATGATGCTGAAGAAAACATGAGAAATGGGCTCGTGGTTCAACAGTTACAGTGTCTGAAATTAATTAAAGGAAAGAGAAGACCAAATAGGCTCTTCCCTTCCGGGTGTAATTAATTGTATTTTAAAGTGATCCAAAATGTTCCATGCCCCCAGCATGTTTCCGCAAGGCCCAGTCACCTAGCCTTCAACTCCCACCTTTTGAATATGTATTTTGGATTAAGGTATTATCTCCTAAAATAAGCTTTTGGGGAACATTAGCATTTCCTGGGGTCTACTACGTGCCAGATACTTCAAGTGTGTTATGTCACGTTTCTTCCTCATGACAAACCTGCAGGCATTTATTTCAATACTACAATAACTGTTCCGGTTGAACTGTGTCCCCTAAAAAGGTGTGTTGAAGTCCTAAATTCCAGCGCCTCAGAATGGGATCTTATTTGGAAATAGGGTTATTGCAGATGCAACTGGTTAAAACACGGTTGTACTGGAGTAGGATGGAGAGGCCCGTGATTCAATAGGACCGGTGTTACGCTCCTAAGAAGACGGAAGTTAGACCCAGACGCAGAAGGAGAAGACAGACACGTGATGCGGACATCAGAGACTGGAGCGATCCATCTGCAAGCCAAGGAACACCAAGGAATGCCAGCAAATACCAGAGGCTAGAAGAGGCAAGGAAGGTTTCTCCGTACAGGTTTCAGAAGAAGCACGGTCCTGCTGACATCTTGATTTTGGACTTCTGGCCCCCAGAACAGGGAAAGGATACATTTCTGCTGCTGTAAGCCACCCATTTGTGGTTCTTTGTTACAGCAGCCATGGGAAACTAGTACAGTAACCGAGAGTCATGTTCTAGACTCATGTTTCAATCCCAGCTTTGCCATTACTTCCATAAATTACTTCAAGCTTAGTAAATCTCAAATTTCCTCACCTGTAAGATGCAGATGATGGTATCTACTATTACATAGATTGTTTTTTTTCCCAAAAGGAATTAAATGGAAATCTCTGTGTTCTCCCTCCCTCAATTATTGCCTCAGGTAAACATTTAATAAACGGAATCCTCTGCCAGGATCATCCTCATGATCGGCCCTTCTTCCTCCTCCTGAGTGAAGAAACTAAAAAAGAGGTAAAAAAAACCATGCCCAGGGCTTCCCTGGTGGCGCAGTGGCTGAGAGTCCGCCTGCCGATGCAGGGAACACGGGTTCGTGCCCCGGTCCGGGAACATCCCGCACGCCGCGGAGCGGCTGGACCCGTGAGCCGCGGCCGCTGAGCCTGCGCGTCCGGAGCCTGTGCTCCGCGACGGGAGAGGCCACAACAGTGAGAGGCCCGTGTACCGCAAAAAACAAAACAAAACAAAAAACCATGCCCAGTGGCAGAGCTGGAGTTCAAAATGAGCTGTGCTTGCCTCCAAACAGCATGTCAGATTCCAACAGCCATCAGGAGAGAGATTACGTTTTCTCAAGAATCTGCATGTGTTCTGAGGAGCTGGATGGTGAAAGGTAAAATCTTGAATGTGAGGCAACAGGAGAAATGAACTCTTAATTCAGTATATGGGGTGACGTCGGGGTGGGAACGTCTGAAAGGCAGTCAGAACGGCTAAGATCACAACTATGACCTCCCAGCTCTGACCAGCGCTGTTCCTTGTGCTGTCCCACCTGCAGCCCCAAGTTCACGTTAACATTGCCATTTCTTTCAACAAACCATGTATCATCCTTCCAGCATCCTTCCAGTTCCTGGAAGCTATCCAACTCCACAAAAGGCCCTTGTTCCTTAGGAAATCCAAGCGGCTGGCTTCCTTTCTTCCAGGCATGCTTGCTCCCTGCCTACAGCAGTGCCCTAGGCGGTATGACAGAGAGGCTCTCGGGACCAAGCAGAGTCTGCGAAGCCAGCCACCCTCCCCCAACCCGCGGGCATTGTCACTTCATGCATAGATGCGGTATTGGTCCCTGAGCCAGAAGCACCCATAACACTGGGGCAGTGATCAGAGTTGGATATAATCTAAACATATTTAAAAAAGCTAGATGACCGACCGAGTTTTATGAGTATCATCCCATATATTCTGGATGGATTGTACTCATTTTAAAGCCGGAATGGATTAAAACGAGAACAGACAAAAGCCAGGGAGATCAGTTTGCTACAATAGATATTCAAGACCCCGGTCTGGTCCAAGCCCCACAGGATATGTATTTTCCGTATAAGCAATGTGAGGCTCAGACAAACCCTAATTCCAGCTATGTCCCTAGTAAGCTGTGTGTCCCTGAACTCAGGCAGTACACAGCTACTTAGTGACAACCCACATCTAAGAATCAGTCTCCTGATCCTTCCCCCTCCCGCTCAGGGCATCCCCATTTTTCCACATGAGAGGATTGCACCTAAAAATCAGCATATGCAGAACAAAACTCGGAAACTGCATTAGTAAGCATGAACCTTACAGACTTCTGGTCTCTGCTCTCTCCTTAATCCCAGTTCAGCCAATGGGATTTGGTGTTTACCTGGGAGAAGGCCTTCCTCTTAAGAATACTGCACCCCTTTAGTTATACTGCCGGCAAAGCTCTACACACAGGTATTTTGAAACACTGGACAATTTGATCTCTCCCTTTTATGCCATCAACACCACTGGATGCAATTTCCAAGGCAACATTTAAATGTTACATCCCATTTCCCTAGGCTATGGGAAGTACCCACAGGCTGTGAGAGGGACAGAGGGTAACCAATATTGCGTGAGCACGTCCCCAAATGGGGTGAAGGTAGGGTGCCCCCCAGATCAGACAATTCCATCAACCTATAACAAGCTACACAGAGGATGACTCAATGTGCCATAAGTTCAAGGGCAGCTGAACTAAATTAAAAGAAAAATA
Source organism: Platanista minor (assembly GCA_004363435.1). Lineage (NCBI taxonomy): Eukaryota > Metazoa > Chordata > Mammalia > Artiodactyla > Platanistidae > Platanista > Platanista minor. The sequence continues at coordinate 20,546 of RJWK010022393.1, forward strand.
GCTTTCAAAACCTGACAACTGCTTACTGGTATTAAAATTAAAAAAAAAAAAAAAAAATTAAAACCCGCTCAAAGTTGCCTATGATAGAGGAGGTTTAGAATTTAAATGTGAATAAATCTTTTAGGACAAACCCAAAGCACAGTTCTTCTTCTAGATGCCAACAGGAGCTTGCCGCCTTATATCTTAAGGCAAAATGTCATCTCTTGTCTCCTTCTGTTCTTCTCCTGTCTTCCCTCTCCCCTGGACACTTCTTTTTCTGTATTCAGAATGCTTCGGGTCACAGGCAGGGCTTCTCTGAGGAGACCTACCAGGCCTCTGCTCACGCCGTGTGTGCGCCTCTGTCTTCTGGCAGAGTCTCTCCTATTATCTGATTCTTCATGCACCTCACAGAGCTGGATCTGACGCACTGAGGCGCAGAGCCCGCAAAAACCAGCTGTATCTGCAAGGCCCTGCTGGGATGGAGGTGGCTGAACCCAGGTCAAGGAATCCAGGAGTCACAAGGCACAGTGGGAGCAAGAACACGGAAGGTCATCTTTGAACTTCACGCTTGCCTGTGACAAAGATGTCAGGAGGCCCCTCATGGGGCCTCTGTGGAGGCAGAGAGAATAATGTGAAAATAACGTGAGCTGAGGCAAGAAGGAGGAGCCGTGGACCCAGAAACCCGGGGCCTAGACTCACAGCATCCATTTCCCCACTGAACCGGGCGTCTTGGGACCTCAGGCGAGCTCCGGACCTCTCCATGATTCGTTTTCCTCAGTGAAATAGGGGAAAGGTCATACCTATCACAAGAGGTCTTTGAAAGGATTAGTTAAAATATCTCAAATGAGAAGAGCTCGCCCAACAAAGGTTTGCAGATCCCAGTTCTCTGCTGCTTGCATCACAGGGACTTGGGGGTGGTGTAAACTACTGGGCCGAATAAAATCTAACAAGGAAACTCAACACTCTGATTCACTTCTTCTGTGAGTGTAGACACACATTCCACACTCCAGGGAGATGTGGGGTAGGGGGAAGGAGCAGGAAGGAAAAGACAGGGAAAGGTGAAAAGAAGAGGTTAACAGGTCACTGAAATGGGATATTCTAGAATATGGGTGGCAACTCCATGTTCAGTCCAATGCACTGAGCACTTGCTGCACGTGCCACCCTTGAACTTAGCAGTGGGGACACAGGGATGAATAAATCATCACTTCTGTCCTCAAAATGTCTATATCCTTGTGGTAGAGGCAAACACACCAATAGGAATAGAATAATATGATAAAACTAGAAGTATGGCCAGAGGCTTGAAGAAACACAGAAAGGGTGTAACTGATTCTTCCTGGACGTGGAACATCACTTCAGTGTGCAGAGTGGAGGGGACATTTCAGCTGGAATTTGAAGGTGTAGGGGGAGCACACCAGGGGGCAGAGAGGAAGACCGGCATGCTGACTAGGCAGAATAATGCTCCCTCCTCAGACGCCCATGTCCTCATCCTCAGAACCTGCAGATATGTTGCTTTTCTTGGAAAAGGGACTCGGCCAATTTAATTAAGGCTGCAAACTTTAAAGTAGAGAAATTATCCTAGATCCTCAGGGTGGACCCAATCTGATCACAATAGCCCTTAAAAGCAGAGCATTTTTCTCTGGCTCACCTGTAAGAAATGGGAGAGAAGAGGAAGTTGGTTTGAAGCCTGAGGGGGATTCAAGCTGCCATTGCTGAAAGGGGGCCCGAGGCAAGTGTGAGAAGCAATGTGAGCAGACTCTAAGAGCGAAGACCCGTCCCCTGCTGACAAGTCAGCAAGGAAATGGAAACCTCAGTCCTACAACCACAAGGAACTGCTTTTGGCCAACAACTTGAATGGGTCTGAGGAAGTGGTTAACTCCCAGTGTCTCCAGAAAGGAATGCATCCCCCTTCCAACACCTTGATTTCAGCCTGTGAGACCCTAAACCCAGTTGTGCCATGCTCTATCCAGGCTGCTGACCTACAGAACTGTGAGATAATGGGTCTGTGTCATTTTCAGACACTAAGTTTATGGTAATTTGTTATAGCAGGAATGCAAAAATTAATCACATACATAGCAAAAGGCACAGAACAGCAGATACATACGATTCCATTCACAGGAGCTATTTGGGGAACCATTGGGGATAAGGCCAAGAAACAGGAGGAGCAGCTTGGTGAACAGTACATAAAACAGAGCCGCACTGTAAGCAAAAGGGAGTCTTTAGGAGGCTTTTGAGCAGAGGAATATCAAGTATGATTTGGGAAGGGTGGGTAGAAATTTAATAAATTCCTACATTCACCAGAACTCATAAATAACAAAGGTCCCCTTATCTCCGAGATCATCATCACAGTAGTTTACATTTTGATTCAAATGAGGTTGCACTGGCGTGAATATCCAGGAAATTTCTCCTTGAGATGTGATTTACAGCCAGTTTTGGAACTGTGGTAGTTTACATACACAAATGTAAAAACCTGGGGTTTTTCATTCACCTGCTAAAATGATTCCCTTCTGCTTATCAAAGGCATCTATGTAATGCAAAGGGTATTCTTTAAGGGTCTAACTTGGCTTCTCAGCTACATTCACCAGTACTGACCATGCCCTTATTTTCAAAATACTCTTTTTTTTTTCTTCTTAGTTTCTATCTATAGATTCATCTCCTGGACTTCTTCCCACTCTTCTTATTGGTCTGATTTTTTTTTTTTGTCTTTAAATTCACTTTCCTCTACCCAGCCAATAAATATGAGATTTCATCTAAGCCTAATTTAAGGGCTTCTGCCCTCCTCATTCTTATATATACTATGTCTCCCGAAATTACCCTACCTATTACCACCTATTTGCAGGTGATTTACAAATTTCTCTTTCTGATTGTAACTTCTCTAAGAATCAGAGCTGAAAGATCCAGAAACATATGTCATATTTCTTCTTGGATCTCTCAAAGACACCTCACACTCAACATGGCCAAAACCAGACTCATCAGTGTCATGCCTGACTTGGTGTTCCGTTCAATATTCTCTCTCTCTGTGAACGGTTCCACCAACCACAAGCTAGAATCCCAGCATCATTCTTGCTGTCCTCCTCTTCCTCACCCTCCACATCCAATTCCAGACTCATTCTTCTTCCTAAGGTCCCACCAAGAGCTAACTTCAAGACTTCCTTGCATGCTAACAAAAGAGCAAGCATCACGTGGACTAGAGACTGACGAATAAATGAGAAATCATGAGTCATTCTGGGTAACTGCCATCTACTAGGATAGATACTAGAAAAACTGACCCAAAGAAACTGGGGAGGGGAGGGGGCTATGGACATCAAATCCATTTCTCACCTCAATCATTAACCCTCAAGTTTACTTCCTCGGGTACAACTCAGACGCCAGACCTCAGAGGACTCTGGGGGGATGGCAAGAAATTTGGGGAGCTCAGTAAGAGTCATGAGGACCCCAAGCTTTGACCCCACATTCATTCATGCATATAATATCTTCTTAGCTAAAAACAGTAAAACTCTTAGTTCAGGGGCATGTGGTTGAGAGTGCCATTTGTAGCCCCTAATCATCTCTGAGGAGCCAGGCAGAAGTTAAGACAAGCCCTGTATTTTTAAATAGACACCCCTTTGAGAACCACCAAATAAAAACCTACCAATTATTTGGGTAACGCCTCATCTTCACAGCAAAAAAATAAATGTTACTATCCACTTTGCTCATTAGACTTAGCTCTGAACATCATCTGGTTGCTCCTAACAACTGATCTACCACCATAAGACTCAAAATTGCCAACTGGTTCAACCTAATTAGAAGCTTGCTGGAAGAGGCAGGTGTATAATTGGTGCCCTGACAGCCACGATAGGTACAGAGCCATCCAGATTTTAACAGACTTCCACACTTCAGTCTGACTTTACAGACCACTAGATCAGTTATTACACTCCACTCACTGTTTGGAGCTACACTTTATGGGAAATTACACATGGAGAGGTATGTTTAGACAGAGACAATGAAAATGATTCGTGAGCAGATAACCAAGCAGAATTCATGAGTGGATTACCTGAAAAACTAACTGAAAAACTAGTAGAGTATTTCTTGAAAAACATAAAGGAATGTAGCTGAAGGGTAAGTCAACTTTGAGTTTCTTTCTTAGGGCCGTAAGTAGTAGTACTAGGATGGATGGGTCGAAGCCAGAGGAGAGCAGAAGGAAGGCTTGCTAATTGGCATAACTTGAGGATGGAGGAGACTGCCCTGGAAGGGAGCCATCCCTCAGTTAGTAGCTACACTCAACCTTGTCAGGAGGACACTTGATTAATTCAAATAGACACTCAGAAAATATTTACTGGTTGCCTACTATGTAACAGCAGATCAGAGAGCTATGAAGATATGAGATGGGTCTCTCGGCTAGCAGATCCTCAAGCTTCCTCCTAAAACTGACTTTCTTTATTTCTCTATCTCTGTCATTAGGTTCAGATATCAAAATGAAAGTTAAAGTTCTTTAACTTTCTCCAATAGCAGGCATGCGGTCTCTTTAAAAGATGTTGCTTGTATCTTCCCTCTACCACCGTACTTACCTTAGAAGCAAAGAGATTAAGATGGACAGGCAAGGATGTACACATTCTAGCTTAGCTCTAAACCTTCTTAGTGTTGGGAAGGGAGCACCGTGACTCCCAAATACAGGTTACAAGAAAGATCCAGGACCTTATACAGCTGAGAGCCAGATCCCAGAATTAAACCGTCTGCACAGCTACTCCACTGGGGTGATTCCACAAAGTGTCTAGCTTTACAATTGGTATGTTTGGGGTATACTGGGGCCACCAGGAAAAATTTCCTGGATTTCATCTCAAGGTTGTTATCCTAGTCATGCCATCTTTTCATGGGACCTCTTCACTCAATTTCTTTCAATTCTGAGCTCTCTGCCAAGACATATGGGCCCTTAAGATATAATTTTTCATTGACCGGGTCTTGGTTTGGTTTATCTCAACAACAGAGAAAATACTAAGAAGACTAGCAGTTTATTTGCAAGGAAATCCAGTAGTAGACGGAGAAAAGAGACAACACACAGACAACAGACGGCATGCCATTAAGAAAGATACCTCTGGGAGTAACTAGAACAATCTTCCCAGGAAACTCTAAGAACCAGTTGAGAACTGTGTCCCAAAAAATTACCCCAGCAGAGACAAAGGAGTGTTGGGAGCTGGTAACAGGAGGCATTTATTTTCTGGTTCTGCCTGCCATGTACAGAAGCAGGGTGGGCTTGACCATTAGAAAAAAATCCTTACACAGAGAAGCAGAGGCTGGCAGCTGAAGTCAGTCAGAGTATGTTACAATGGCAGGGCCCAGAGAACATAAGCAGAGCACCAATACTCTCTGCTCTAGGGAGCTACATTTAGAGCTAACGCTCCATCCTGCCATCACCTGAGCTGGTGTACAGAGGTGAGTGCGTGCTACTACCGTGTACGTTCCACTCCTAGAAATAACTTCCTGCTTTATGACAGAGATATTCAACAATCCATATTGATAAACTGGAAGGCAATACAATAGTGGTGAACATTATTAAAAACAAAATAAAAAATAAAGAAAATGGAAGAGAGGGCTTCAAAGATTGGGGTTTCTCCTCCAAATCCATCCCTATCACACCTAGTCGTTCATGGTACCCTTTGTTATAGAATATTAAAATTCTTGTTTTATTCACCTGTTTATGGGCCATTTGGACAGATTTTTGTGATACTTGCTTAAAGCATCAAAGACACCTCACTGACGTTCTTGCTTTGGATTAATGGATACAAATGACGGAGTGCAAATACAGCAGCAAAAAAGACACGTGGAGATAAGCAGGACTGTCCAGTGAATGACCCCAGGCTCTTTCTCTGGGTTGCTCGGCAACCAGTTCGCTAGGATTTTCTCTCTGCCACCTCACCTGGAGGGGCCACAGCCAAACTCAACTGCCTATAGGACTGTGGCCCCTCAAACAGCCATCTTGCTTTAATGGGCCTCCCTGCTACAGGCTACTTTGGCCTAGTCTTCCAGGTGCTGAGCAACTAGTATCTCCTACAACTTGCCTAAATGTCTGGAACCTAAGCTTCCACTGGCTGGAGTCCAAGCAATCTGGTTGTCTGTAGCCCCATGAAACCCCTCTCATTCTTGGTCAATTAAAGGGGAGGGCAACAGGGATCAGAATCATTCTGCTTTTCCACGGCCATATGATGCTCCCAGATACACTCTGGACCAACCACACTTCTCTGAAGGATGATGAAGAACCCGAAGGTCCATGTAAACTACCAGCATTCTGCCCACAAATCCAACTTGTATTAAGTGACTCTCATGGCTGTCCACACCAAGTCATTTCACATGACAATGAAAAACAATTTATTATAAATAAAACCTCAGCTGAATTCACAATAAATTTTGTTAAGAAAAAAAAAAAAATAGGACTCCAAAATCAATTAGCAGGGAAGGCACGAGCATCTAAATGAAGTTGTACCTCATTGTGTTGTAATAGACACCAGCTAGGTGGAAGAGACGCAGCAAGTAAGGATAAATCAAAATGAGGATTCTTAAATTTGACACCTGAAAGCAATGTGAGTTTGTCATGTCTTCACTGTTCCTTTCTTGCAAGGAAGGCACAGAGTCATGTGGGGGAACTACTGGGTCTGGGTCCAGATTTGTCCTTGGCTGTCCACCATGAAACGTGACTCGCAGCAGCAATGGCCTTATGCACGGTCACCATCCATGGAGATGGACAAATGACCACATCTAGCATGATGACTTCTGCACATTATAATGTTCCAGACCTAAAGGAGGACTTTGGCAGCTTGTGTTCTCTTTCGATTTGAATGTTTTCCTTCAATGAGTGACTAGCTGTCCTAACCAAAAGCCAGCAACTAGTCAGGTTAAGTAAGAAGACTAGAAAAAACTGTGCATTCAACACTTACCTACCAAGCGCCGGGTCTTTGACAGGCACTGTGGACAGGAGAACAGAGGCACAGTACCTGCCTGAGAGCACCTCAGAGTGTGATGGAGGAGGTGGCAAAGGGGCAAACGGTCACGCATAAATGGAAAGCCAAGGCAGCCGAGATTTACAGAAGACCCTTTCCTTGCACGCGCCAGGTGCCTGCATCGACTACATCTTGTTTACTCCTCACAACAAGCCTGCAGGTAGGCAACAGTATTCCCCTTTCCCAGATTTTAAAAATTGGGGTTTAGAGGGACTCCCCGGTGGCGCAGCGGTTCAGAATCCGTCTGCCAATGCAGGGGACTCGGGTTCGAGCCCTGTTCAGGGAAGATCTCACATGCTGTGGAGCAACTAGGCCCGTGCGCCACAACTACTGAGACTACACTCTCGAGCCCGCGAGCCACAACTACTGAAGCCCGCGCGCCCAGAGCCCGAGCTCCGCAACGAGAGAAGCCACCACAATGAGAAGCCAGCGCACCGCAACAAAGAGTAGCCCCCGCTCGCCGCAACTAGAGAAAGCCCGCGCACAGCAACGAAGACCCAACGCAGCCAAAAATAAATTAATTTTTAAAAAATGTTTTTAAATGTTAATAAGAAAAGATAAAAATTGGGGCTTTAGGGAAGCGAAATAACCTCTAGAAGACACAGATTATCTCTAAGAACTGTACCAGGGGTATATAGGTCGGGACAGACTCCCTCTGGGGGATTCTGAAAAACATACTAGAGGAAACGAACTAGGAGTTAGAGATGCCATAGCGAGAAGACATGAATTAGATGGAAAACCAGGGATGGGCACTTAGGAAAGGGGAAGTAACATGTGCAGAATCACGCGATGTGAGAGGACAAGGCGTGTTCCCCGAATGAGGAGAATTCAGCGACGTTCAATTCCAGGCAGCAGATGGGGAGATAAGCCAGGGCTAGACTGTGGAAGGGCATATGTGCACAGCTAAAGAAATGAGATGTTCTGTAGATGGTAGGCATGCTGAAATCTTGTCATCAGGAGAGAAACAGGTTAAAGCAAGACATCGGGGTGCCCTGTTGCTTATACAAGACTCATGCTGCAGAATCGTCAACAAGGAGAAAATATCAACCACCCAGGAGTGAAGGAACGACGCCCTCCTGCATTTAAAACGAACATCCGCAAGATACGATCGTCGAACCTCTGTTATGTGCTGGGCTTTAGTGCCCACGTACAGATCTTTTTTTTTTTTTTTTTTTTTTTTTTTTCTCATTATGGGATCTTATAACTCCCTAAAGAGATTTTGCTACAACTAGATAGCAGAGGTTTAGCTTTTTGAAATCCTCACTCCTAGACAGTGTACAAGCAAGCGGCAAGATCTAGTTGGAGATACGAGATTAAGCAGCTCAGAGGTTTGAGCGGCTTTCTTGTCTTAGCAGGTGTATCACACCTGACACAGTGCTCTGCGAATGATGGTATCTGATAGAGTAATTACTAGGTTAAACCTCATTCATTTACACCATTTGTGAAATAGTCTGTGTAACTTAATGAAAACACTCAATTGTGAAGACGGAGTTACATTCTCAAAATCAGAGTTTCTCAAAGTCAGTGTCAGGAGATGCCACTCCTGGAGACGATCTGCAAAGTAACAGTGATGGCAAAGATGAGGGTGAGCATGAGGCTTGCTCCAGTCATCTACTGCTGTGTCACCAATTCTCCCCAAGCTCAGGAGCTTTAATCATTTTATTGTATCTCACGTGGGTCTATTCAGATAGGGCTCAACTGGCCAATTACTCTGCTCCATGTGGCACCAACGGGGGTCACTTGATATTCCATTGGCATCTGGGTTCATCTGTAGGCTTTAGGCTGGTTTCACTAACATCTGGTAGCCTGATGGGAATGAGTGCAAGGCTGGGCTGGGCTGGGCTACGCCACTACACTATCTCTCTTCAAATTGTCTCAGGGCCTAGCTCCAGCAGGGTAGTTGATTGTGTTATAAATGGTGCCTCAGGATTACACGAGACTATGGTGGAAACTAGACTTTCTTACTGGTTAGGTCCAAATCTGCCATCACGTCATTGGTGCCATGTATTATCGGACAAGGAACTCCCAGGCCAGCCCAGACTCAAGGAGCTGGTGGCCAGACATCACCTTTTGTTGGGAGGTTTGTCTGCAGGTGTAAGAGGGGAAGGAATGGTTAATGGCCATCTTGGAGATAAGCTGCCACGATGGTGGCAATGATGATGATAATGACGTTGATGTTATTGGAAGGCAGCAATTGGTTTGATAAACTTTTTAAATGAAAGGGCAGATAGTAAATATTTTAGGCTTTGTAAGCCATGTACAGTCTGTTGCATATTCTCCTCTGTTTCTAACAACTCTTTAAAAAAATATATACATGGGCTTCCCTGGTGGCGCAGCGGATGAGAGTCCGCTTGCCGATGCAGCGTACACGGGTTCGTGCCCCGGTCCGGGAAGATCCCACGAGCCGCGGAGCGGCTGGGCCCGTGAGCCATGGCCGCTGAGCCTGCGCATCCGGAGCCTGTGCTCCGCAACGGGAGAGGCCACAGCAGTGAGAGGCCCGCGTACTGCAAAAAAAAAAAAAAAAAAAAAAAAATA
>RJWK010022394.1:0-29930 GCA_004363435.1 Platanista minor
CTGTATAAAAAAAATTAAAAAAAAAAAAAAAAGAACCACTGTTCCAGGACAAGGTTCTTCTGTAGGCAGGAGGGATTAAGAGTTTTCAGACCGAAGGCTTGCCTTATACATGAGGAATTACTTTTTCCACTATAAATGGAGCAAAGAAGCGAGGGAACGGGACTGTTAGATGAAGGTAAATTTGAGATTTGGTGGTCAGAATTTGAGGCAGTTCTTGTCCTGGCTTCTATTTTTTTGTAGAGCTGAAAATATTGTGATTTTCTAAGAGAAAGTTAGGACGTGGTAGGTGGAGAGAACTGAGAAGAGTAGGGAACAAAATCTTGAAATGATCATCGCAGAAAGTACGCAATTTTTAGGGCTCATTGGGTTCAGAGGGTAACCATACCTCACTAGCTGGTTGCAAGATTTTCCCATATTTGGTCAGTAGTCTCAGTATGCAGGTAAGGATGATAACTGGATTCATCCAGGATTTGGATTTTCCCAGGTCAACAGAAGGACAATGGAAAAGAGAAATCGATGTGGTAATGAGAATAGAATCACTGCTATTGAATCCAAGCAGAGTAGGACAGGAGTGAAGAATAGAGGGGCTGGGAAGAACAGAAAACAGAGAATAAGCCTAATGATACCTGACACCAGTTCTCTACCATTCAGGGACACCACTGCCATCCCTGATGCAAAGTGTTCCAATAGCTTCACCAGATATGATGAAATAACAGGTGAAAGATTCTACTTCTCATTGGAGGATATCTGGGAAGGCCTAGATGAAACAAGAAGGTGGAACATAAACAGCCTTAAAGAATCTAGATATGCAAGATTGGGATAGAGTTAATAGCACAGAGAGAGTCTGTAGGAAACAAGTTGAAGAATAGATAATATTGTTTCAAATACAACAAGGATTTAAGTTTAATAGATATAGGATAAGCCCAGGAAGGGATGAAGAATACTAATAGAAAGGGATATAGTGCATTAAGGGAAAAGATGAAAAGACACACTGAATTTATATTTTGGAGAGCTTTCGATTTAACTGTGTGCTAGAGAGCTATTAAAGACTTTTGACAAGCAGAATGACGTGATGATTGCAACCTTCACTTTTCCATCAAAATATTTGTAAAGATGGTGAAGATTGTTTGAACTGTTTAACTGATAGACAGACTAGATGCATTCCTAGAAGTTGTCCTCTAAAATTAAATTTAGTACATGAGCTAATACTTTACCTTTAAAAATTAGCATTCCTGATATGAAAAATATTAAAGTCTTCATAAGCAAACGGACAAATAAAGAAACAGGAATAAACAATTTATAAAACAGAAATGTAATTGGAAAAGAAAATAAATCTTTATGTTAAATTAATATTTCCATGCCAAAAATGAATCAGCCCTAGGATTTTTTAAAAAAAACATCATTCATTGTTGCCCTAAAATTTTACTTCTACAAATTCCTTTAGATCTATCTTTCTCCAAAAGATGGTGTAACCCACCTCTGCTTATTTCCATTTCAGGGGGTAGGTGGGCATTTCCTTCTCTCTATTAGTGCCTCAAATGTGCCATATATATATAGTTGGATATCAATAAATGACTGTGGATGATGACTCCATTTTCTCCCTGAATTCTCTGTGACTGGTAAGACAATTTCCCAGCAGCACACATACAGAATAGTGTTTCCTTTTCTCCTGATTTCCCCAAATCTGAGATTGCTCTTTGTCATAACCTAAACATTCTCAAACTGCTTCTGTGCCCCAGAGAGGACACATAATTGAACTTCCACTTTAGTGGATCTTTGCCATCAGGCATGATGATTGTCTAGGTAAAAGAATGGTCAGCACACCACAGGGCCATTTCACCAATAGACAAATTCGAGAGGAGGTTCTCTTTCTCCAGACTGAAAGGGTCTTAAAACTGTATAAATTTTTTGTTACTTGGATTGAATGTTTTCCTTGTTTTAGAACTCTCATTTTGACCAAACTCTTTATTGTGATGCTAGTTTTCAACACACAAAATGTAAGAATTAAAAATACAGCAAAAACTTCAGCCTTCTTCTCCAATGGTTGGATTCCTTTAATCAAGCTTGGCAGATGAGAAAGAGCAATGTTTGAAACTGCCCTGATAGATGGCACTTAATGATTTCCTCTTACTTCAACTTATAAGCAAGGTTTTCAATTATCAATCTAAAAATAAATTGGCAGACACAAAAACTTACTTAGCAAAGAAAATGTGATTAAATAATATTATCTACTGAATTGCCTATATCTACTAATTTTACTTCAGAAAGCAATCAACTTTATGATCATACTCTATCTCCACTATCCTCCAGAAGTTTATAGATGCTCTCAATTTATACTATTATTTTATTATCCTTTATATGAAAGGATGATAATATTATGGTTTTCTTTTTAATAATTCATAAAGCTCTCATGATGTTTCAAGACACTTCCATCTTTTCTCTCAGCATTGGCTTTGAGTACACTACTTAAATATGTCTCTTTATATGTTTTACCTTCCTCCTTCTCCCTATTTATCTTAAACTTCACCCAGCAAATCCTGCCAGCAATAATCCCATGGCTATGATATTTCACTTGCTTAAACAGAAAGCTTATCAGCAAATAATAGCTGTTTTTATTCTGCACAACTAATCATGTAGCAGTCACTGAATTCATTTGCAATTTCTACCAACAGATACTAGATGAAACCACCCATTAATATTGTTACCGAACCCAGGTCTAGCTGCTCGCTGCTTGAAAGCCAATTCTTGAGAGACAAGTGTCGGTAGGAAAGGAAATGTTGCTCTATTTCAGAGGCCGGCAACTGGGGGTGTGGGAATATTCCTGTCCCAAGGCCAACTCCCACCCTGACAATCAGGGGGCAAGAGCTTTTATAGACAGAGAGGGGGGGCTACATGCAGAAACAATATAGTCAGTTCTGACAGTCATCTTGAAATTGGTCATTGGTGGTCTGACCAGCATCATCTCGATTGTTTTAGGTACAGTTAATCTCCATTGCCAGGGTCGGTTTGTTTCCATTTCTTTGAGGCCAATTCCTGGAATTGTGGCAGCTTATGTCATGGCTACAGCCCGGTCATCAAGTAGCTAACTTCTTCCACCTGGTGGGGGTTTCTGTATCTATAAGACAGCTCACAGGATATGGCTCAGAATATTATCTATAGCCCTTAAAGAGGAACTAAAGGTCCTTGACTATGTTTAATGACTGAACTATTATTATTTGGTCTCCTTTGACTGTATTCCTCTGTTTCTGCATTTTCTCACTTCTCTGATTAAACTTATTCTTTGGCTAAATTTTTTCCACAGACAAAAGGCAGGCTGAGGACATGGCGGGGGCAGGGAGAAACATAGGGTCCTGCTCTGTTTCAATATGATTTTCAAATGTCACCCTAATGTCTTTCATTACTAGATAAGATGCGTGACTGTTAAAAAATAAAATTTAGGCTTGTATATGTAGTTTCAATATGATTTTCAAATGTCACCCTAATGTCTTTCATTACTAGATAAGATGTGTGACTGTTAAAAAATAAAATTTAGGGGCTTCCCTGGTGGCACAGTGGTTGAGAGTCCGCCTGCCGATGCAGGGGACGCGGGTTCGTGCCCCAGTCCGGGAAGATCCCGCATGCCACGGAGCAGCTGGGCCTGTGAGCCATGGCTGCTGAGCCTGCGCGTCTGGAGCCTGTGCTCCGCAACAGGAGAGGCCATGGCAGTGAGAGGCCCGCGTACCGCAAAAAAAAAAAAAAAAAAAAAAAAAAAAAAAAAAAAAAAAAAAAAATAGATAAAAAATAAAATTTAGGCTTGTATATGTTGTTTCTCGGGTCGATGGCATTATGATATGAACACATCATATGGTAAATTCTACCTCTAACACGATATTGTGTAAAAGCAAAAGGTAATTCCCTGCTGCAACAATTTTACCAGGAAGCTTTAGGCCAAATAAAATCACAGTTGAAACAATCAGCTATTTCCAAATCAAGTAGATGGGAGAGCTGAGACAGAAGTAGAAATTGAGAAAAATAACTCTGCCTATTCAACCAGAAATTTTTATAAGCTGGGGAAAGGAATGAACAAGAAGAAAAGTAATAAGAAGAAATTACACTGGAATGGAATAAAGAAAGAAATGGCACAGGGGCTTCCCTGGTGGCGCAGTGGTTGAGAGTCCGCCTGCCGATGCAGAGGACACGGGTTCGTGCCCCGGTCCGGGAAGATCCCACATGCCACGGAGCAGCTGGGCCCGTGAGCCGTGGCCGCTGAGCCTGCGCGCATCCGGAGCCTGTGCTCCACAACGGGAGAGGCCACAGCAGTGAGAGGCCCGCGTACCACAAAAAAAAAAAAAAAGAAAGAAATGGCACAGATCAATAAGCATAGATACTTTCATATCAACCTTTGGTTCTTCTAATACCCTAAAAAATATTTGAAAGTTTTTAGTATCTCTTTTTTATTTGTCAAGTACTAAAAAAAAAAAAAAAAACTATCAGGTTCCTCCCCTTAGATATCTTCAGAACCCCAAAGTGTGGAATATTTCGATACTTTATCATGAGGTTAACTCTAATATGTGTGCCTTTTACTCCTATTTTCCTTTTCATGTCTTAAAAATATATATATTTCCCCAACACATAAGAGAAAATGTCACTTCCCAGTATATTGGGTCTATGGAACTATGTCTTTTTAGTAGGCAGCAAGGAATATATGAGGACAAGGCACACCAAAAGCAATCTGAAATGGGCACAGGACCAGCCAGCCAAGTTGGCATCAAATTCTGCATCATCATTCCACATCAAAAGACAGATTAAGTAAAGAATTTGATGATTCCAGAGCTAACTCCCAAAGATACAGTCAAAGCAATTGGCTCAGATATAGCAAAAGTCAAATATACAAACATATAAATATATCAATATGTGTTCAAAACCCTGAGTTCAAATCAGCCATGAGGGACCCTGTAGATGATAAATAACTAGGTAGAAGAGCAAGAAAAGAATACCAGTAGCTAGCATGATAAATGTTCACTTCAAAAACTATATGAGGGCTTCCCTGGTGGCGCAGTGGTTGAGTCCATCCGCCTGCTGATGCAGGGGACACGGGTTCATGCCCCGATCTGGGAAGATCCCACATGCCGTGGAGCGGCTGGGCCCATGAGCCATGGCCACTGAGCCTGCATGTCCAGAGCCTGTGCTCCGCAACGGGAAAGGCCACAACAGTGAGAGGCCCACGTACGGCAAAAAAAAAAAAAAAAAAACTATATGAGCACCCACTATGTGGCAGACAGTATTCTGGGAGTAAGCAGTAAATAAAATGGACAAAAATCCCTAACTTTCTAGTGTCCATCCAGTGTAGGAGACACATACTAAACAAGATAAATGCAGAGTGATAAGAGCTTAAAAGAAAATAAAATCAGGAAGAAGGGGTAGAGTGTATAGTTCCCAAAGATGACCACACCCCATTGCTCCTCTCTCTGTATTCACATTTCACTCCCCTCTGTAACAAATGGAGGATCTATCTTCCCTCTCCTTGAATCCTAGCTGGCTTTATGACTAGCTTTGACTAATAGAATAGGCAGGAGCTCCAGCTCCAGGCCTAGCCCTTAAGAAACCTGGCAGCTTCTGTTTAGGTTCTCTTGGAACCCAGCCACCATGCTGTAAGGAAGCCCCAACTATCTTCTGGAGAGAGAGGGCACATGGAGAGGCCCTGGATGAGGAGGCCAACATGGAGAAGGTGATAAAACGGGAGAGAACCTAGGTGCACCTTATGAGCCCTCACCTGCATGCCGACACACTTGAGACCCCTGCTGACCCCATATGAAGAGAATAAAAGCCCAGAAATTAGTAAGAAATAATGAATCATTATTTAAATCATTAAATTTGGGAGTGTTTACACTGTATACAGTTATACTGAAATAGATAACTGAAACATGGGAGGGATGGGTAAAGAGGAAATTGGTAATTATCAAAGTGAAGAACTACAATGCAACAATGAGATTATCTATGTCTTTTCTGAGAATAGAGCAAAAAGAAAATATTTAAATTACCTAAGAAGAGAAAGAATTAAGATAAGCCTACTAAATTCCATTGACCACTGGAAAGGAAGACAGACACATGCTGCATTTCTAAGCTAGGGGCTGAAAGGGAAAGAATGATCTTGCTGAATCAGTTATAGGCAGCTACACCTGAGGAGCCACATTTAAGGAGTAGTGCCTAAGGAATTGCACCCACACACCTCAGTCACACCTGGACATGATCTAAATGGTAGGATCCTGACCTCAAGCCTAAGCTGAAGGCCTTAATGGGATGAGACCTTGAGGGGTCTTGGGGGATGGTGAGTGTATTTTACAGGTGGGAGGGATGTGAATTGCTTAGGTCAGAGGGCAGAAAGGGGTTGACTGTTAGGTTGGTAACCTCCAATGAATGATACCTCCAGGTCTTCACACTCAGTATAATCTCCTTCCACATTGACTTTGGGCTTGGCCATGGACTGGCTTTGGCCAGCAGAACATTAGCAAGTGTGGTGCGAACAGAGGCTTGATAAGCCAGTCACCTTGGGGCCTGTCCTTCTGGAGTACTGCTACTGGGAAGCAAGCTTCCATGATTTAAGCAAGGGCTGACTATTCTGCTGAAGAGAGAGCCACGTGGAGAGGATCTGGAAGATGAATCATCAAGTAGAAAGAGCCACGTGAATGAGACCCAAGATATACCAGCTGAACGCAGTCACTCCTTGGGTAGGAGGGGGGGTAGTAGAGAAGCATCCACTCCACCTGCAAAATTGTCTTAACAAACCATTGCTGTTTAAGCCACTAACTTTTAGAGTGGCTCGTTATGTAACAATAGATAGACATCTGAAATAGGGGATAGGAATAGTGAGACTTCATTGAGAAGACTTAGAGGTGATAAAGAAGACATGTTGATATCTGGGGAATAAAAGCAGTCCAGGCAGAGGGATGAGCAAGCACAAAGGCCCTGAAGAGGACTAGGCCTGGCTTATGTGAGGAACTGCAAGGAGACCAGTATAGCTGGAACAGAATGAGGAAGTCGGGGTGGGGAACACATTAAGAAATGAGCTAGGGCTTCCCTAGGTGGTGCAGTGGTTGAGAATCCGCCTGCCGATGCAGGGGACACGGGTTCGTGCCCCGGTCCGGGAAGATTCCCACATGCCGTGGAGCGGCTGGGCCCATGAGCCATGGCCGCTGAGCCTGCGCGTCCGGAGCCTGTGCTCCACAACGGGAGAGGCCACAACAGTGAGAGGCCCACGTACCGCAAAAAAAAAAAAAAAAAAAAAAAAAAAAAAAAAAAAAAAAAAAAAAAAAAAAAAAAAGAAATGAGCTAGAAATGAGTTAGAACCAGATCAACCCAGGCATTGGAGGTCATGGTAAAGACTTTGACTTTTATCCAGAGGTTGATAGAAAGCCATTGGAAATTTAACTCATTCATCAATTCATTTAAAACTATCTGTTCAGCCTGACTGTATGTCAGTTTCATAGTACTGGGCACGCAACAATGAATAGGACTTTGTGTGTGTTGGCACAGGGGAAGGAGGAAGGGTTTTAAGAGGGTGGAAGAAGAGGAGTGGGATCACAAAAAAGCTGGACCAGATGGGAGAAAGACTGCTTTCTGTTGGCTCAGGCCAACCTGAAGGATAGAGATCCCTTCAACCAGGACCCTTCTTTGCTCTCCCTCAAAGTCTCTCTTCAGGATAATTTGCTACAGTTTTACGTTAGGGTACATTGTACCCGCACAAGAAAGCTCATGTCTCTTTTAACACAATTTAATTTCCTAAAAGCTTTTTCCAAACAAATGGTGGCATTTCATCAGCCGTGCACAAGTATTCTCCAAAGATCTTGCCAGGCTCCAGCATTCTGTGCTCTAAGTGTGTGTCAATACATTTACAAAAAAAAGGCTTTGTTAAACTTAAAAAGATTCTCTTCAAAAGATACTATGTACTTCCCAAAAGGTACTTTACAAATATAGTGCTTTACAGATTGCGGTGAGGTTTCAGAGCAATTGACTCACCACCACATCATATTCTTGCAACCAAACTAAATGGCAAAGTAACAAGCAAAGAAGGCATAGAGCTAACATTGTTATAGCTTTAAATAAAAGTTCATGAAGCAATTTTCCTTAAGTGTGGTGTCACACACATCAAAGTATATTTGGTAGCACGGAAGGTGACAGAGTAACAAGAGGACTTTGTTGGGCCTTGACATGAGTAGTTCCTGGAGAAAAGTGTGAAGATCTGGTCGGGGGTGGAATAAATTGTATTCTTCCAGCTGGTCAATGCATCAGTTTACACTGAATCTGGATGGTCTCCCAGTTCAGGTCAGACTATATTTAGAATAATATTTTCATAGAACTTCTTGTCAAACACACATTCTTTGTGGGAAGGAAGCAGAAGTGCTCCCTTCAACAGAATAAAATCTTTCTACTTATGCTATACTTTCCTGGGTTTATAAAGACAAGAAATCCCAAAATACTTCACTGCTTTAGAAGAGATCTTTGTTCAGCTAACTCATTTCTCCCAAAAACGCGACTAAAGGCTCTTCCTTACCTTGTTATTTCTTAGATTCTAATTAATGACAAGATTTTAGTTTCTAGCTACCTAATATTTAATGACTTCACTGAGCATTTGTTTCCCACCAACATCTTCTATTTTTCTGACTTACGCCCAGGAAGATACACAGAAGGACTATATTTTGTATATTTTCTCAGGGAATTCACAGAAGCTGTGAAGCCTAACAGTGGACCCTTTCCCCAGTGTGTCTGGACCACTTCTTTAATAACCTTCTCTTTGACACCAGGGAAAACAGTGTGGGTAATACTTGGCACTGGCTGTGCTCTGTTCTGTTCTGCTGAGGAGAGCCATTGGCAATTACCATCCTTTATCTCTGCCTCAAAATGAAGTGTGCTTCTTATCCAATTCACACAAGTATTGTGAAGCTGAAATTGTTTTAAGAGCTTTAGAGGAAAGGTACCATATAAATGCAAATAACAGGAGATTTGATAAGAAGAATTGTCATATCCAGGTGCACAATGGCTGCCCTATCCAAATGAACCTTTGCAGTTTCACCGCTATTGTCATTCAATATACATCAGAGAATAAAGACTATAAAGTGAGTCTTCTAGAATTCTTTCTACTTGAATTGCAGGCACATTTTTCTCATACTATCATAAAATATGCCACCTAGAAAACTGAAAGATGAAAGTAGACACCCTAGACCACAAGCCCTATAGACTTGCGACTACCACGCGAAGAGGATAAAAGGATACTGGGGCCCTATCACTGATGGGAAATGCTCTACACCTTCCCATTCATAGAAACTCAGGGAGCTCTGAAGAGAATACTCAGATCAAACTATCTCCCTGTGGCAAGACATATTTTTAACACTTAGCGCAAACATCCATCCACACATTATAGAATCTGGCATTTACCAGTTCAATTGCTCAGGTCAGCATGGCCCCCCATCCATCAAGCTGGTTATTGTAACCAGGACAGTTCTGGCGTTCAGCCTAAGGGGATACTGGGAGCTAATTCAACATAAAAAAAATTTTTTTAAACACTCCTGCTCTTTGGATGATATATCAGCAACTGTTCCCAGACTTCCTCTGAAACTCTCTGAAACTGCTTACAATTTAGCCAACAGCTGACCACAGCACTCCTTCCTTGGTCGCTACAAATTGGGTGAGCAGCTAGATAAAATGCTTACATTAGCCAGTGAGTGAGCGGTCAAGGACATATTGCATGGAATCTTTCTAATTCCAAAGAAGAGGTTTTAAACAAAGCCCAGGGAGAATAGTAAAGGACGGGAAAGTAACTTCACCTTCAGAATGGCAACCTCTACACAGATCTTTTTGGTCTGAGCTCCAGAGTTCACATGTTAGATCCTCAACAACTGTACACGGCAGAAAAGGAGAAAATAACACTCTCATGCCTGAGGTACCTAGGACCTTATCTTTGCTTGATATTATTCTTTTTGTAATTACAGGCATACCTCATTTTATTGTGCTTCACATGATTGCCCTTCACAGATACTGTGTTTTTTTACAAATTGAAGGTTTGCGGCAGTGAGCAAGTCTATCGACGGCATTTTTCCAACAGCATTTGCTCACTTCGTGTCTCTGTATCAGATTTTGGTAATTCTCACAATATTTCAAATGTTTTCATTATCGTTATATTTGTTATGGTAATCTGTGGTCTGTGATCTTTGCCGTTACTACTGCCAATTGTTTTGGGGTACCGTGAGATGTGCTCATAGAAGACAGAGAAATTAATTGATAAATGCTGTGTGTGTTCTGACTGCTCCACTAACCGGCCATTCCCTGTCTCTCTCCCGCTCCTTGACCTCCCTGTTCCTTGAGACACAACAAGAGTGAAATTAGGCCAATTAATAACCGTACAATTGCCTCTAAGCATACCTGTGAAAGCAGGAGTCAGTCAATGTGGCATACTTCATTGTCTTAGTTTAAGAAATTGACACAGCCACACCAGTCTTCAGCAACCACCACCCTCATCAGTCAGCAGCCATCAACACTGAGATAAGACCCTCCACCAGCAAAGAGGTTATGACTTGCTGAAGGTTCAGGTGATGGTTAGCATTTTTTAACAATATTTTAAAATAAAGGTACGCACATTTTAAGAAATACTGCTACGTCACACTTTAAAGACTACAGTATACTATAAACATAACTTTTATATGCACTGGAAAACCAAAAACTTCATGTGACTTGCTTTATTGCGATATTTTATTGCAATGGCCTCGAACCTGCAATATCTCCAAGGTATGCCTGTGGTGTCCTTTTATATTAAAGTATTAATTATCCTCTTGTTTGAAGAAACAGACAGTTGGGATTGTTACTTTTCAGCAAACCCATAAAGAAAAACAATCTATCCCCACAGACTTAAAGAGCAGAATTTGATCAAATACAAAAGTTGAGGAGACCTTCAAGATGGCGGAGGAGTGAGACATGGAGATCACCTTCCTCCCCACAAATACATCAGAAATACATCTATATGTGGAACGACTCCTACAGAACAATTACTGAACGCTGGCAAAAGACCTCAGACTTCCCAAAAGGCACAAAACTCCCCAAGTACTTGGTTGGGTAGGGCAAAGGAAAAAAGGAAACACAGAGACAAAAGAATAGGGATGGGACTTGCACCTCTGGGAGGGAGCTGTGAAGGAGGAAAAGTTTCCACACACTAGGAAGCCCCTTCGTGGGCGGAGACTGCGGGTGGCAGAGGGGGTAAGCTTCGGGGCCGTGGAGGAGAGCGCAGCAATAGGGGTGCAGAGGGCAAAGCGGAGAGATTCCCACACAGAGAATCGGTACCAACCAGCACCCACCAGCCTGAGAGGCTTGTCTGCTCACCCACCAGGGCAGGTTGGGGCTGGGAGCTGAGCCTCGGGCTTCGGTCGGATCCCAGGGAGAGGACTGGTGTTGGCTGCATGAACACAGCCTGAAGGGGGTTAGTGTGCCACAGCTAGCTGGGAGGGAGTCAGGAAAACAGTCTGCACCTGCCTAAGAGTCAAGAGACCCCTGTTGCATGGTGCGCAAGGAGAGGGGATTCAGAGCACCACCTAAATGAGCTCCAGAGACGGGAGCGAGCCACAGCTATCAGTGCGGACCCTAGAGACGGGCATGAGACACTAAGGCTTTTGCTGCAGCCACCAAGAAGCCTGTGTGCAAGCACAGGTCACTATCCACACCTCCCCTCCTGGGAGCCTGTGCAGCCCTACACTGCCAGGGTCCCGTAATCTAGGGACAACTTCCCTGGGAGAACACACAGCGTGCTTCAGGCTGTTGCGACATCACATCACGCCAGACTCTGCTGCCGCAGGCTCATCCCGCATTCTGTACCCCTCCCTCCCCCCAGCCTGAGTGAGCCAGAGCCCCCTAATCAGCTGCTTCTTTAACCCCACCCTGCCTGGGTGGGAAACAGTTGCCCTCAGGTGACCTACATGCAGGGGCAGGGCCAAACTCAAAACTGAAAGCCAGGAGCTGTGCAAACAAAGAAGACAAAGGGAAATCTCTCCCAGCAGCCTCAGGAGCAGCGGATTAAATCTCCACAATCAACTTGATGTACCCTGCATCTCTGGAATACCTGAATAGATAACAAATCATCCCAAAATTGAGGCGGTGGACTTTGGGAGCAACAATATATATATTTTTTTCTTCTTCTCTTTTTGTGAGTGTGTATGTGTATGCTTCTTTGTGTGATTTTGTCTGCATACCTTTGCTTTTACCATTTGTCCTAGGGTGCTGTCTGTAGGGCTTTTTGTTTGTTTGTTTTTTTGGCTGTTTTTTACTATAGTTTTTAGCACTTGTTATCATTGGATTTTTTTTCTGGTTTTGTTGCTCTCTTCTTTCTTTACTTTTTTTTCTTCTGTTATTACTTTTTTTTTTTTAATTTATTTTTGACTATGTTGGGTCTTCATTTCTGCACAAGGGCTTTCTCTAGTTCCAGCATGTGGGGGCCACTCTTCATCGCGGTGCGCCGGCCTCTCACTATCGCGGCCTCTCTTGTTGAGGAGCACAGGCTCCAGACGCGTAGGCTCAGTAGTTGTGGCTCACAGGCCTAGCTGCTCCTTGGCATGTGGGATATTCACAGACCAGGGCTCGAACCCATGTCCCCTGCATTGGCAGGCAGATTCTCAACCACTGCACCACCAGGGAAGCCCCTGCTATTACTTTTTAATTCTTTTATTTTAATAATTATTTTTTATTTTAATAAATTTATTTCTTCCTTCCTTCCTTCCTTCCTTCTTTCTTTCTTTCTGTCTCCCTTTTCTCTGAGCTGTGTGGCTGACATGGTCTTGGTGCTCCAGCCAGGTGTCAGGCCTGTGCCTTTGAGGTGGGAGAGCTGAGTTCAGGACACTGGACCACCAGAGACTTCCCAGCTCCACATAATATGAAACAGTGAAAGATCTCCTAGAGATCTCCAAATCAGTGCAAAGACCCAGCTACACTCAACGACCAGCAAGCTACAGTGCTGGACACCCTATGCCAAAAAACTAGCAAGAGAGGATCACAACCTCACCCACTAGCAGAGAGGTTGCCTAAAATCATAATAAGGTCAGAGACACCACAAAACACACCAGTGACACTGTCTTCCCCACCAGAAAGACAAGATCGAGCCTCATCCTCTACAACACAGGCACCAGTCCCCTCCACCACGAAGCCTACACAACCCACTGAACCAACCTGGGCCTCTGGGGGCAGACACCAAAAACAACAGGAAATACGAACTTGCAGCTTACGAAAAGGAGACCCCAAACACAGTAAGTTAAGCAAATAAGAAACACACAGCAGATGAAGGCGTAAGATAAAAACCAACCAGACTAAACAAATGAAGAGGAAATAGGCAGTCTACCTGAAAGAATTCAGAGTGATGATAGTAAAGATGATCCAAAATCTTGGAAATAGGATGGAGAAAATACAAGAAACATTTAACAAGGACCTAGAAGAACTAAAGAGCAAAATAATAATAATAATAATAATGAACAAAACAATAAGTGAAATTTAAAATTCTCTAGAAGAAATCAATAGCAGAAAAACTGAGGCAGAAGAATGGACAAGTGACCTGGAAGATAAAATAGTGGAAATAACTATGGCAGAGAATAAAGAAAAAAGAATGAAAAGAATTGAAAATACTCTCATAGACGACATTAAATGCAACAACATTCAAATTATAGGGGTCCCAGAAGAAGAAGAGAAAAAGAAAGGGACTGAGAAAATATTTGAAGACATTATAGCTGAAAAATTCCCTAATATGGGAAAGGAAATAGTTAATCAACCCCAGGAAGAACAGAGAGTTCCAAACAGGATAAATCCAAGAAGAAACATTCCAAGACACATTTTAATCAAGCTATCAAAAATTAAATACAAAGAAAGAAATATTAAAAGCAGCAAAGAAAAAACAACAAATAACATACAAGGGAATCCCCATAAGGGTAACAGCTGATCTTTTGGCAGAAACTCTGCATGCCAGAAGGGAGTGACAGGACATATTTAAAGTGATAAACCAAAGAATCTACAGCCAAGATTACTCTACCTAGCAAGGATCTCATTCAGATTCAACAAAGAAATTAAAAACGTTACAGACAAGCAAAAGCTAAGAGAATTCAACACTGCCAAACCAGCTTTACAATAAATGCTAAAGGAATTTCTCTAGGCAGGAAACACAAGAGAAGGAAAAGACCTACAATAACAAACCCAAAACAATTAAGAAAATGGGAATAGGAACATACATATCGATAACTACCTTAAATGTAAATGGATTAAATGCTCCAACCAAAAGACACAGGTTGCTGAATGCATACAAAAACAAGACCTCTACATATGCTGTCTAAAAGAGACCCATTTCAGACCTAGGGACACATATAGACTGAAAGTGAGGGCATGGAAAGATATATTCCATGCAAACGGAAATCAAAAGAAAGCTGGAGTAGCAATTCTCATATCAGGCAAAATAGACTATAAAATAAAGACTGTTACAAGATACAAAGAAGGACACTACATAATGAACAAGGGATCGATCCAAGAAGAAGATATACCAATTGTAAATATTTATGCACCCAACACTGGAACACCTCAATACATACGGCAAATGTTAAAAGCAATAAAAGGGGAAATCGACAGTAAAACAGTAATAGTAGGGGACTTTAACACCTCATTTTCACCAATACACAGATCATCCAAAATGAAAATAAATAAGGAAACACAAGCTTTAAATGATACATTAAACAAGATGGACTTAATTCATATTTATAGTACATTACATCCCAAAAAAACAGAATACACTTTCTTCTCAAGTGCTCATGGAACATTCTCCAGGATAGATCATATCTTGGGGCACAAATCAAGTCTTGGTAAACTTAAGAAAACTGAAATGGCTTCAAGTATCTTTTCCAATGACAATGCTATGGGACCAGATAACAATTACAGGGAAAAATCTGTAAAGAATACTAACACATGGAGGCTAAACAGTACACTGCTTAATAACCAAGAGATCACTGAAGAAATCAAAGAGGAAATCAAAAAATACCTAGAAACAAATGACAGTGAAAACACGAGGATCCAAAACCTATAGGATGCAGCAACAGCAGTTCAAAGAGGGAACTTTATAGCAATACAATCCTACTTCAAGAAACAAGAAACAACTCAAATAAACAACCTAAACTTCCACCTAAAGCAATTAGAGAAAGAACAAAAAACCCTGAAGTTAGCAGAAAAAAAGAAATCTTAAAGATCAGATCAGAAATAAATGAAAAAGAAATGAAGGAAACAATAGCAAAGAGCAATAAAAATAAAAGCTGGTTCTCTGAGAAGATAAACAAAATTGATAAACCATTAGCCAGACTCATGAAGAAAAAAAAGGGAGAAGACTCAAATCAACAGAATTAGAAAAGAAAATGGAGAAGTAACAACGGACACTGCAGAAATACAAAGGATCCTGAGAGATTGCTACAAGCAACTATATGCTAATAAAATGGACAACCTGGAAGAAAGGGACAAATTCTTAGAAAAGCATAACCTTCTGAGACTCAACCAGGAAGAAACAGAGAATATAAACAGACCAATCACAAGCACTGAAATTGAGACTGTGATTAAAAATCTTCCAACAAACAAAAGCCCAGGACCAGGCTTCACAGGTGAATTCTATCAAACATTTAGAGAAGAGCTAACATCTATCCGTCTCAAACTCTTCCACAATATAGCAGAGGGAGGAACACTCGCAAACTCACTCTACGAGGTCACTATCACCCTGATACCAAAACCAGACAAAGATGTCACAAAGAAAGAACACTACAGGTCAATATGACTGGTGAACATAGATGCAAAAATATTCAAGAAAATACTAGCAAACAGAATCCAACAGCACATTAAAAAGATCATACACCATGATCAAGTGGAGTTTATCCCAGGAAGGCAAGCCTTCTTCAATATACACAAATCAATCAATGGGATAAACCATATTAACAAATTGAAGGAGAAAATCCATAGGATCATCTCAATAGATGCAGAAAAAGATTTTGACAAAATTCAACACCCATTTATGATAAAAGCCCTTCAGAGGGAACTTACCCCAACATAATAAAGGCCATATATGACAAACCCACAGCCAACATCATTTTCAGTGGTGAAAAACTGAAACCATTTCATCTAAGATCAGGAACAAGACAAGGTTGCCCACTCTCACCACTATTATTCAACATTGTTTTGGAAGTTTTAACCACAGCACTCAGAGATGAAAGAGAGATAAAAGGAATCCAAATCGGAAAAGAAGAAGTAAAGCTGTCACTGTTTGCAGATGACATGATACTATAGAGAGAGAATCCTAAAGATGCTACCAGAAAACTACTAGAGCTAATCAATGAATTTGGTAAAGTTGCAGGATACAAAATTAATGCACAGAAATCTCTGGAATTCCTATACACTAATGATGTCAAATCTGAAAGGAAATTAAGGAAACACTCCCATTTACCATTGCAACAAAAAGAATAAAATACCTAGGAATAAACCTACCTAAGGAGACAAAAGACCTGTATGCAGAAAACTATAAGGCACTAATGAAAGACATTAATGATGATACAAACAGATGGAGAGATATACCAAGTTCCTGGATTGGAATAATCAACATTGTGAAAATGAGTATACTACCCAAAACAATCTACAGATTCAGTGAAATCTTTATCAAAATACTAATGGCTTTTGTCACAGAACTAGAACAAAAAATTTCACAATTTGTATGGAAACACAAAAGATCCCGAATAGCCAAAAGAAGTCTTGAGAAAGAAAAACGGAGCTGGAGGAATCAGGCTTCCTGACTTCAAACTATACTACCAAGCTACAGTAATCAAGATAGTATGATACTGGCACAAAAACAGAAATATAATAGATAAATGGAACAGGATAGATAGCCCAGAGATAAACCCATGCACATATGGTCACCTTATTTTTGATAAAGGAGGCAAGAATATACAATGGAGAAAAGATAGCCTCTTCAATAAGTGGTGCTGGGAAAACTGGACAACTACATGTAAAAGAATGTAATTAGAACACTCCCTAATGCCATAAGCAAAAATAAACTCAAAATGGATTAAAGACCTAAATGTAAGGCCAGACCCTATAAAACTCTTAGAGGAAAACATAGGCAGACCAATCTATGACATCAATCACAGCAAGCTCGTTTTTGACCCACCTCCTAGAGAAATGGAAATAAAAACAAAAATAAACAAATGGGACCTAATGAAACTTAAAAAGGAAACCATAAACAAGACGAAAAGACAACCCTCAGAATGGGAGAAAATATTTGCAAATAAAGCAACTGACAAAGGTTTAATCTCCAAAATATCCAAGCAGCTCATGCAGCTCAATATCAGAAAAACAAACAACGCAATCCAACAATGGGCAGAAGACTTAAATAGACATTTCTCCATAGATATACAGATTATCAACAAACACATGAAAGGATGCTCAACATTACTAATCATTAGAGAAATGCAAATCAAAACCACAGTGAGGTATCACCTCACACCAGTCTGAGTGGCCATCATCAAAAAATCTACAAACAATAAATGCTGGAGAGGGTGTGGAGAAAACGGAACCTTCTTGCACTGTTGGCAGGAATGTAAATTGATACAGCCACTATGGAGAACAGTATGGAGTTTCCTTAAAAAACTAAAATGGAACTATCATACGATCTGGTCATCCCACTACTGAACATATACCCTGAGAAACCATAATTCAAAAAGAGTCATGTACCACAATGTTCATTGCAGCACCATTTACAATAGCCAGGACACGGAAGCAACCTAGGTGTCCATCGACAGATGAATGGATAAAGAAGATGTGGCACATATATACAATGGAATATTACTCAGCCATAAAAAAAACCGAAATGCAGTTATTTGTAGTGAGGGGGATGGACCTAGAGTCTATCATACAGACTGAAGTAAGTCAGAAAGAGAAAAACAAATACTGTATGCTAACACATATATATGGAATCTAAAAAAATAAAATTGGTTATGAAGCAGCTACGGGAAGGACAGGAATAAAGACACAGATGTAGAGGATGGACTTGAAGACACAGGGAAGGGGAATGGGAAGCTGGGACGAAGTGAGAGAGTGGCAGAGACTAATATATATTACCAACTGTAAAACAGATAGCCAGTGGGAAGCAGCGCATAGCACAGGGAGATCAGCTCAGTGCTTTGTGACCACCTAGAGGGGTGGGATAGGGAGGGTGGGAGGGAGATGCAAGAGGGAGGGTATATGAGGATATATGTATATGTACAGCTGATTCACTTTATTATAAAGCAGAAACTAACACACCATTGTAAAGCAATTATACTCCAATAAAGATGTTTAAAAAAAGAAAACGTTGAGACCCAGTCCAGGAATTACCTGTTGAGAGATGGGAGATAGGAAAGAAAACTCCCGTTATTTGAATAGTGTCTTTAGTTGCTATAAACCCAAACCAGTACATTATCTTGCTTTCTTCGTGCAGCTCCCCTATAGGAAGCAGCACAAAACTGAACAGAACAGCCTAAATGGCCCAAGATCAAGTCCCAATTCTAAATGCCTCCCTGTATAATTAGTAGGCCTTAAGGAGAGGGCAACTTAATGCTTAAAAACAAAGATCATTTTGTATCTAGCATCTCTTTCTGTCACTTAAGGTAAAACAAATATTGTAACACGTATCAAAACCAAAGATCCCATAACCACTGCAGGAGATGCTATCTAAAGAAGAAAGCTGAATATTCCTACTTGAACAGCTTTTCTTTCACCTCAGATCACAAACTTTGAACCTACAGAGCTTTCATGATGTATCGTTCGCTGAAAGGATTCACAGAGCTAAACAGTTCTAATTTTTTAGTGATATGGAATAAAGCCACTATCAATAAGACTGGAAATGTTATCAAAAATCTCCATTCTATTGGTTACATCAATAGAATTCTTCCGTCATAATTCTAGTGAAAATAATACATCTGCATAAGACATTTGGACTGAATGTTAAATCTTTCTTTGAAATTGCGTATTATCTTGCCTTTTTAAAACATAATATATTCCTGCCACAGACTGGGTATACTATGTTATGACAAGGTCAGAAAAGTCCCACTTATGATAGAACTATTGTATCACTCTCTTTCATGTCCAAAGTGTTTCCAGTGTTATTATGCATGCATGCAAATGGGGCTAAAAAAGAGAGCAGCAGTTCCTCCTCCACTTGATACATGTAAAATCCATTTTTCATCAGCAGCTCTTTGAAGAACCTGCCACTGATTGCAGCACTGCTTTTCTCATCACAGTCTGATGGATGTTTTTGCTCAAAATAAGCCACCCTTTGCTGATTGCTGCAGGCTGCTTGGTCTGTCAATTGTGAAAATACGGCATTCTCCAGCTAGGCCACATTGCTTATTGGAATCAGAGTCAAATGCAAACATTCATTCCAATGATACCTTGGCTCTGATCTCTGCTTGCTCGACTATAGTGTTCATTTTAGTTGTGAGATACCCTCAGAACAAAAATGCCACAGGTTAGAGATCAAATCACTCACCTCAGCTGATTACAACCGGGTGGAAGCTGCCATTTTTTACGAGGATTCAAGGAACTAGAGGATGTAGGAAATAGAGACTAAAGATTTGCATCCCTGACAGCAACTCTGAATGTCGTAAGTTGAATACCCATCAGTCAAAAGAATGTCTATTAAAAGTACATTTGTGTATGTCCACAACACTATTGGGAATGAAGTGGTTAAACAGAAAGGCCCTGAGCTGCTTCCTAACTACTGCTGCTAGAAGGGAGATGTGGAGTTTAATGGTGTTACTTAAAAAATAACTACACTATATTCATATTTATATACACAGAAGATCCATTTTAAATGCTTATTCCAAGTAGGAAATGACTTTCCCTGTCAAAAGGGGTTAGCATTCATATCAGTTAGGACAAGGTTCAGCTACATGTAACAAATATCCAACAAGAGAACAGCTTAAAGTCTTAGAAGAGAGAAAGAATTTGTCTCTTACACTAAGAAATCTGGAGTTAAAACAATCCAAGGATGGAACAATGGGCCACAGCATCATCTCCTACTCAAGCACTCCTCTTTCTTCCCCCATCCTGGTGCATGATTTTTCATTCTTGAAATCATCTTATGGTCTAGGTGGCTGCATGAGAGCCCCAGCCATTACATCACATTCCCGACAGCAGGATGGAAGAAACAAGGAGGAAAATCGCATTGCCTCTTCTTTAGAGACTTCTCAGCAGTCCCATGCAGCACTTCTACTCACATCTCATTGGTGAGAACTTGGTCACTTGGCTATACTTAGTTGCACTGGACACAGACAAATAGTTATATTTGAGGCCACAGCAAACTCAGCTGAACCTTAGGGTTCTCTTATTAAAGAAGAAAGGAGAATGGCTATTTAACAGAAAATTAGTGATACCTGTTACAGCACTCACTCTTCACCACCATCTCTGCCATCAGATATCATATGACCTTGGGCAAGCCAGTTAAATCTCTATGTACTTCAATTTCCTCAACTCTAAAATATCTACCTTGTACATTTGTTTGAAACTTAAATGAGATGATGTGTAAAGGGCCTAAGGCATATAGAACCTCCGTAAACATCAGCCTCCTTCCACAAGTCAACAGGAGCCAGACTGAACCCAATCCAGCAAACCCCTTAGAGCCTGTAATTGGGACCATTGTCCCCTCCCTCAGGGACCACACTGGGTGACTTCTCCTGGCATTTGGTCCAATGCTGGCTTCCTCTTCTTTCTTGTATTATACCCCATACCCAGCTTGTGCCACAGAAGCCTAGACAGGCTGGATAACTGGACCCACAGAGGCTGTGGCAACTGAAAGACTCACTGTACAGGAAGAACTGGAGAAAGGAAAGAGGGTGAGCATGAAGGAGCCCTCAGAAAAAATGGAAGAAATACATTTTCAACTAAGACTTCATATGCCAGAAGGACTCTAAATCAACTTTTAAATATTTTGGCAAAGACAGCAAACCATTCAAATTTCTAGCAGTTTCTACTGTCTGCTCAGAAGAAAGTGCTTCCAGGTTACCCACCTTTGAATTTTATTCCTCAAGTCATTCCTCTCACAGAGACTGCATGACTGGGAGAACCCATCACCACTAAGAAACAAACACTATGAAGTACACATCCTCCTGATAGTTCCATCCCTTTTATGGGGAAGCCAGGGGAGTGCTGATCACTTACCTACTACCACAGGCCAGGTTCTCTGGAGGCAGATTCTGAGATGGAGCTTGGGATGTAAGCTCGATGTTCTGATGTTTATAGGGAATCAATCCTGCGAACACAAGAAGTAGAAGCAACGTCGGGCAGCAGGAAAAGTTAAATTGCAATGCAGGCTCCACAAAGCTGGCAGAGAACCCTGGAGCAAGTATTGTCCCACATCAGGATGCAATGGTCTGGTCTCTATTACCATCACCGCTACCCCCATCTCTCACAGTCATCACTTATGAGACGTCCTCAAAGGGCACAACCTCAGCTGAGGCCAACCCTAAAGAAGCTGACATCTTCAGGCTGTCTGCTGACTTCATTCCCCACAGCTGGGTAGCAAGACCCTCCTGGGAAGGAGGATGGAGCAGCACAAGTCTACCCTGCCATAGAAAGTATTATCAACCACAAAAGGATTTTAAGGTTTTCCTGGCTCTGCTGTTCATATAGATTTCTTATCAAAAATGGAGTTGACACAAAAATCACTGCTTTTTCACTCCTCAACTCACACATCACAGAGTATATGTTTAATTGATAGAAGGCTTGAAATGCTATATAAGCAACTCAATTAAGATTAGGAAGATTAGAAAGTCAGGCTTATTCTATCAGCCTTCTTGGTTTAATGATCAATAAATATAAATAAGGATCTTTCAATTTAAAAAAAGATTTGAATGTACTTTGTAATCAATAGCAAGAACCCTAAAGATGAAAACTATGGAGGAAAATGATGCTTTAGCAGATTTCCAATGTTTTCTACATCTTGCTTTGCCAGGAAGCAAACTGTTTTCGTACTTATTTTCCAATTGTCAGTTCTACTGAGATGCAATGGATTCTTTCGTTTTCTACTTAAAATGTTCAGGGATAAACTGAATTTCCCCAATTCTCAGGGTAATCTTCAATCACTCTCTGTGTCCTTCCATGGGGATTCCATCTAAGAAAATGCTGGGGACCCTTCTTTATTTCACAAAACTACGAAACTCTCAAAGAAGCAAAACAAACCGAAAGGATTTTGCCGCACTGGAATCAAAATCACTCCTTGCTTCACAAATAAAACCTAGTTTGTCATATTATTAAGTGTAACTCCATCTGTCTGAAATACAAATCAAGCTCACTTTGTAATAAGTCATTTTGAATTTTTTTTGTGGGGGGGAGGAGATGGGAAACATTTAAGAAACCAGAGTTGTAACAGAGCAGATCACCAAAACACTGGATTTCACATTGACGTAGTTCATTCAGTTAACTACCAGCTTCCCATATTAGCCTTCCTATGGAGATGCTATTACAACAACCATTAAAATTTTTTCTTGCCCAGAGAATTCTACTAGAGAATGTATCAGAGAATGTACCAGAAGGAGGAGAATAAGGAAGGAATATGGAAGATGTACAAGAGCATTCAACTGTGTGGAGCTAAGTGTTTAATGAAGAAAGGACCAAAGCTGAGGGTTTTTGAAAAGACACCAAACCAAGACAGGTGACTCTAGATCAAGGATCAAAAAACCAGAGCCCATGAGCCAAATCCAACCCATCTTTTATTTTTGTAAATAAAGCTTTATTGGAACACGGCGACATCCATTTGTTTACATATTGTCTATGGCTGCTTTGGTGCTACAACAGATGGCAGAACTGAGTAGTTACAGCAGAGATTACATGGTTTACAAAGCCCAAAATATTTACTATCTGTCCGTTTAGAGAAGAAGTTTGCCAATCCCTGCTCTAGATGGATACAAGAGCTGAGTCACAGAGAGCACCAGGTCAGCAGCTGTGATAAAGACTCAACTGGAGAAGAAAGCATCTTTGGGCAAAGAGAGAGCTGAGGTGGGGTTTTCATAACAATCAATGCTCTCTTGTAACTCCTGTGCAACAAGCCAGCCAAGATATGTCTACCTTCAAATAATGATTCTGTCTGGGAGTCCCTTGACATATTTTTAATGGCTCTTCCACATCTACTTTTCCCTTATATGGTGGTAGCCTCCAAGGTTCTTGCCTTGGACCTCCTCTTTTCTAACTCACACTCCTGGGGCATTTTCATCAATCTTCTTAGCTTCAAGTAACTTGTATAAGCTGATGACCCCCAATTCCGCATCTCCTAAACCTGAGATCTGCTTACCCACTGCCTTTGGAACAACTCTACTCCTCAAATGCAATGCATATATGAACTCAACCCCTCTTTCTGTAAATGAAATTAGCAATTAGTTCAGACTGCTTTAGTTAGGTTCCTAGCACCACCCTTACTAGCTACTAGTAACCCTTGGGCAGGTTACTTAAACTCTCAAAATACTTGGGTTTCCTCGTGAATAAAGTGGAGATAATAATAGTGCCTACTACACAATGTGGTGATGAGGATTAAATGAGACAGTGTATGTAAAGGACTTAACACAGTGCTTGACACAAAGGAATAATAGCTCAATAAATATTAGGAGGAGTGAAATTATCAATAGACTATTTTACGTCCAATATTAGTAAGCAGCACTTCCATTAAATGTGACTTTTTACCTTGGTTCTCTCCCTGAAATTCTGGCCTCTCTATGCTCCCACAGAATTGAACAGATCAAGGATTTACCATAATGTTTTGTAATTACTTATTTAGATGCTGTCCCTCATACAAGTCCACACACTCTTTGGTGACAATCTCTGTCTAAATTAACTCTTTATACAGAAGTAATATTACAGAATGGATAGGAAGAATGGGAAAGCAGAGAGACTAGTAGTCTAGTAACAGGATACTAGATGAGACCTAAAGAGGGACTTTTAAACCAAATCAGTGGGAGGGAGGATGAAAGGAAAAGAAGAATTTCAGAAAAGTTTAAAAGAAAGAATCAATAAAACTTGTCAGTGATTAGATGTCAGGGGTGAGAGAAAATCATCCATTTTACCTCCCACCATCCACAAGTTTATCCCCTTTTCATCAAATAAGAATATTCTGCAACAGAGCAAAGAGTGTTGTTTTGAGTTAAGACTCGTAATAAGAGTGAGAATTAGATGCTTCTTCAGATTTCCTCTCCGTCCATCTTTCATGTATTAGTCCTCACCTAGTTTCTTCATCAGTTTTCTTATTTATCAACCAGTTTAGCAAAAAGGATGAGAGCACAGGCTGTGAAGCCAGGCAAACTTGGACTTCTGTTTCAGCTCCTCCTTGATAAATGTGGACCACAGTTACCTAACTCCTCCAAATCTCAGCTTCCTCATCTTTAAAATAGGAGTGATGATTGTATATAACTTGTTGGTTTGTGCAAAACTTAAGTAGACAATGTATACAGAGCTCTGGGCACAGCACCTGGAAAATAGTAAATGTTTCATATATGCTATTTTTATCTTATAAATAAACATAATAAAATAGATGATCCTTTAAACCGACAAATATAAAAATGTCAAGAGGGGACCTTCAAAGTGGTGGAAGAGTAAGACATGGAGATCACCTTCCTCCCCACAAATACATCAAAAATACATCTACATGTGGACAACTCCTACAGAACAACTACTGAACGCTGGCAGAAGACCTCAGACTTCCAGAAGGGCAAGAAAATAATCACGAACCTGAGTAGGGCAAAAGATAAAACAGAGACAAAAGAATAGGGACAGGACCAGCAACTCTGGGAGGGAGCTGTGAAGGAGGAAAAGATTCCACAAACTAGGAAGCCCCTTCGTGGTCGGAGATGTGGGGTGGGGGTGGGCGAGGGGGAGGCTTCAGAGCCACAGACAAGAGCTCAAAAACAGGGTGCGGAGGGCAAAGCAGAGAGATTCACACACAGAAGATGGTGCCGACCAGCACTCACCAGCCTGAGAGGCTTCTCTGCTCACCCATCAGGGCAGGTGGGGGCTGGGAGCTGAGACTTGGGCTTCGGAGGTCAAATCCCAGGGAGAGGACTGGGGTTGGCTACGTGAACACAGCCTGAAGGGGCTAGTATGCCACAGCTAGCCAGGAGGGAGTCTGGGAAAAAGTCTGGAACTGCCTAAGAGGCAAGAGACCATTATTTCAGGTTGCATGAGGAGAGGGGATTGAGAGCACCACCTACATGAGCTCCAGAGATGGGCGTGAGCCACGGCTATCAGCCTGGACCCAAGAGACGGGCATGAGATGCTAAGGCTGTTGCTGCAGCCAGCAAGAAGCCTGTGTGCAAGCACAGGTCACTGTCCACACCTCTCCTCCAGGAAGTCTGTGG
This sequence comes from Platanista minor, assembly GCA_004363435.1. NCBI lineage: Eukaryota > Metazoa > Chordata > Mammalia > Artiodactyla > Platanistidae > Platanista > Platanista minor. Next base: position 25,389 of record RJWK010022394.1, read on the forward strand.
AGCCTGCCACTGCCAGGGTCCCGTGATCCAGGGACAACTTCCCCAGGAGAACATACGGCACGCCTCAGGCTGGTGCAACGTGACACGGGACTCTACCGCTGCAGACTCACCCAGCATTCTGTGCCCCTGCCTCCCCCCAGCCTGAGTGAGCCAGAGCCCCCATATCATCCGCTCCTTTAACCCCGTCCTGTCTGGGTGGGAACACATGCCCTCAGGTGACCTACATGCAAAGGTGGGGCGAAATACAAAGCTGAACCCCAGGAGCTGTGCGAACACAGAAGACAAAAGGAAATTTCTCCCAGCAGCCTCAGGAGAAGAGGATTAAATCTACACAATCAACTTGATGTACCCTGCATCTGTGGAATACCTGAATAGACAACAAATCATCCCAAAATTGAGGTGGTGGACGTTGGGAGCAACTGTAGACTTGGGGTTAGCTTTCTGCATCTAATTTGTTTCTGATTTTATATTTATCTTAGCTTAGTATTTAGAGCTTATTATATTGGTCAATTTGTTTATTGATTTGGATGCTCTCTTCCTTTTCTTTTTTAACATATATATATATATTTTTTTTACTTTCTCTCTTTTTGTGAGTGTGTATGAGTATGCTTCTTTCTGTGATTTTATCTATATAGCGTTGCTTTTACCATTTGTCCAAGGATTCTGTCTGACCATTTTTCTTTGTTTGTTTTTTTTTTAGTACAGTTTTTAGCTTTTGTTATCTTTGGTGGATTTATTTTTTCATTTGGTTGCTCTCTACTTTATTTTTATTTTCTTTTTATTATTACTTTAAAATTTTTTAATTTTTATTTTTTATTTTAATAACTTTATTTTATTTATTTTATTTTATATTATTTTTCTTTCTTTCGTTCTTTCTTTTGCTCCCTTTTCTTGTGAGCCATGAGACAGATAGGGTCTTGGTGCTCTGGCCAGGTGTCAAGCCTGTGCTTCTGGGGTGAGAGAGCCTGGTTCAGGACATTGGTACATCAGAGACCTCCTGGCCCCATGTAATATCAAATGGCAAAAGGCTTCCCAGAGATCTCCATCTCAATGCTAAGACCCAGCTCCACTCAAAGACCAGCAAGCTACAGTGCTGGACACCCTATGCCAAACAACTAGCAAGACAGGAACACAACCACACCCATTAGCAGAGAGGCTGCCTAAAATCATACTAAGTTCACAGACACCTCAAAACACACCACCAGGCACGGTCATGCCCACCAGAAAGACAAGACCCAGCCTCATCCACCAGAACACAGGCACCAGTCCCCTCCACCATGAAGACTACACAAGCCACTGAACCCACTGTGGGCAGACACCAAAAACAATAGGAACTACGAACCTGCAGCCTTCAAAAAGGAGATCACAAACACAGTAAGTTAAGCAAAATGAGAAGACAGAGAAATACACAGCAGGTGAAGGAACAAGATAAAAACCCACCAGAAAAAAACAAATGAAGAGGAAATAAGCAGTCTACCTGAAAAAGAATTCATAACAATGATAGTAAAGATGATCCAAAATATGTAAATAGAATGGAGAAAATACAAGAAACATTTAACAAGGACCTAGAAGAACTAAAGAGGAAATAAACAGTCATGAACAACACAATAAATGAAATTTAAAATTCTCTAGAAGGAATGAATTGCAGAATAACTGAGGCAGAAGAACGGATAAGTGACCTGGAAGACAGAATGGTGGAATTCACTGCTGCAGAAGAAAAAAAAGAAAAAAGAATGAAAAGAATTGAGGACAGTCTCAGAGACCTATGGGACAATATTAAATTTGATGAGATTATAGTTGAAAACTTCCCTAATATGGGAAAGGAAAGAGTTAATCAAGACCAGGAAGCTCAGAGAGTACGATACAGGATAAATCCAAGGGGAAACATGCCAAGATACATATTAATAAAACAATCAAAAATTAAACACAAAGGAAATATATTAAAAGCAGCAAGGGAAAAACAACAAATAACATAAAAGGGAAACCCCATAAGGGAAACAGCTGACCTTTCAGCAGAAACTCTGCAAGCCAGAAGGAAGTGGCAGGACATACTTAAAGTAATGAAAGGGAAAAACCTACAACCAAGATTACTCTACCCAGCAAGAATCTCATTCAGATTCGATGGAGAAATTAAAACATTTACAGACAACCAAAAGCAAAGAGAATTCAGCACCACCAAACCAGCTTTACAACAAATGCTAAAGGAACTTCTCTAGACAGGAAACACAAGAGGAAGATAAGCCCTACAATAACAAACCCAAAACAATTAAGAAAATGATAATAGGAACATACATATCAATAACTACCTTAAATGTAAATGGATTAAATGCTCAACCCAAAAGACATAGAGTGGCTAAATGGATACATAAACAAGACCCGTATATATGCTATCTACAAGAGACCCACTTCAGACTTAGGGACACATACAGACTGAAAGTGGGGGCATGGAAAAATATATTGCATGCAAAAGGAAATCAAAAGAAAGCTGGAGTATGGAGTAGCAATTCTCATACCAGACAAAGTAGACTTTAAAATAAAGACTATTACAAGAGACAAAGAAGGACATGACATAATGATCAAGGGATCAATCCAAGAAGAAGATAACAATTGTAAATATTTATGCACCCAACATAGGATCACCTCAATACATAAGGCAAATGCTAACAACCATAAAAAGGGGAATTGACAGTAACACGGTAATAGTAGGGGACTTTAACCCCCCACATTAACCAATAGACAGATCATCCAAAATGAAAATAAGAAACACAAACTTTAAATGACAAATTAAACAAGATGGACATAATTGAAATTTATAGGACATTCCATCCAAAAACAACAGAATACACTTTCAAGTGCTCATGGAACATTCTCCAAGATAGATCATATCTTGGGTCACAAATCAAGCCTTGGTAAATTTAAGAAAATTGAAATCATACCAAGTATCTATTCCAACCACAATGTTATGAGACTAGATATCAATTAAAGGAAAAAAACTGTGAAAAATACAAACACATGCAGGCTAAACAAGAGATCACTGAAGAAGTCAAAGAGGAAATCAAAAAAACCTAGCCGCGGAGCGGCTGGGCCCGTGAGCCATGGCCGCTGAGCCTGCGCGTCCGGAGCCTGTGCTCTGCAACAGGAGAGGCCACGACAGTGAGAGGCCCGCGTACCGCAAAAAAAAAAAAAAAAAAAAAAAAAAAAAAAAAAAAAAAAAAAAAAACCTAGAAACAGATGATAATGAAAACAAGATGACACAAAACCTATGGATGCCACAAAAGCAGTACTAAGAGGGAAGTTTATAGCAATACTATCCTACCTCAGGAAACAAGACAAAACTCAAATAAACAACCTAACTTTACACCAAAGGCAATTACAGAAAGAAGAACAAACAAAACCCAGAGTTAGCAGAAGGAAAGAAATCCTAAAGATCAGAGCAGAAATAAAAGAAAAAGAAATGAAGGACACAATAGCAAATATAAATAAAACTAAAAGCTGGTTCTTTGAGAAGATAAACAAAATTGATAAACCATTAGCCAGACCCATTAAGAAAAAAAGGAAGAAGACTCAAATCAATAGAGTTAGAAATGAAAAAGGAGAAGTAATAACTGACACTGCAGGAATACAAAGGATCATGAGAGATTACTATAAGCAACTACATGCCAATAAATGGACACCTTAGAAGAAATGCACAAATTCTTAGAAAAGCACAACCTTCGGACTCGGAATCAGGAAGATATAGAAAATATAAACAGACCAATCACAAGACCTGAAATGGAAACTGTGATCGAAAATCTTCCAATAGGGCTTCCCTGGTGGCGGTGGTTGAGAGTCCGCCTGCCGATGCAGGGGACACGGGTTCGTGCCCCTTCCCGGGAAGATCCCACATGCTGCAGAGAGGCTGGGCCCATGAGCCATGGCCGCTGAGCCTGCGCCCCGCAACGGGGGAGGCCACAGAGTGAGAGGCCCGCGTACTGCAAAAAAAAAAAAAAAAAAAAAAAGAAAATCTTCCAACATACAAAAGCCCAGGACCAGATGGCTTCACAGGTGAATTCTATCAAACATTTAGAGAAGAGCTAACACCTATCCTTCTCAAACTCTTCTAAAACATAGCAGAGGGAGGAACACTCCCAAACTCATTCTATGAGGCCACCATCTCCCTGATACCAAAACCAAAGATGTCACAAAGAAAGAAAACTATAGGCCAATAGCACTGATGAACACAGATGCAAAAATCCTCAACAAAATGCTAGCAAACAGAATCCAACAGCACATTAAAAGGATCATACACCATGATCAAGTGGGGTTTATGCCAGGAAGGCAAGGATTCCTCAATATATGCAAATCAATCAATGTGATAAACCATATTAACAAATTGAAGGAGAAAAACAATATGATCATCTCAATAGAGGCAGAAAAAGCTTTCAACAAAATTCAACACCCATTTATGATTAAAAACACCCTCCAGAGGGAACTTACCTCAACATAATAAAGGCCATATATGACAAACCCACAGCCAACATCATTCTCAATGGTGAAAAACTG
>RJWK010022395.1:0-22256 GCA_004363435.1 Platanista minor
CTATCTGTGGCATTCAATTAGGCAGGGCTTGTATCTCTTGAGATATGCACCTCAGCCTCCTGTTCCCTCCACACTTAAGGAGTTAACATTATTAGTTCCTATAACTAAGTGTTATTATACAAAAGTATAGTTAATTAGGAGGATATTTTGAATTTAATAGGGCTTTGTGGGAGTATTCCACCTCTCCATTTCTAAATATACAACTACTGCAGCAAAGATATAATTAGTAATATTTGGGAATTGTGACATGAACCTTGGCTGGCTTCTTTGTGCTTTACTTGGTTGCAAGACACTTGGAAAAATTATTATATTTTATTTTTCTGAATTATCTGGAACTTCACTTTTAAGCTCATCAAATGAATGAATTAAAGTAACTGTTTTGTAGAGCTACTAAGGGCATATTAACTAGCAAATGCCTTAAAACTTTTTGCGACTCTTCTGAAAATAAGCAGTTTGAAAGAATACAGTGGCATAGAAATATTAAATCCTAAGAGCAAAACATCAAAAACATAGTTCTGAAAATATAATTTCTTTGTACCATATTTTTTAAACAACTCATTGATTGAACTCAGCTTTATGAAGTATTTCTTCTTTCCAAAAAAGAAGGAAAACAAAGTTACTCCTTTAGTTTTAACAAATTTTAACATATTATATATATATATATATACACACACACATTTACATAAATATATAAAATTTTATGGTTACACGTGTAAAGTTATAATTTAAAATTAGTCACCAAAAGAAGACTGAATAAAACTCAAGTCATGCAATACTCTGCATGTGTGGCAATGCTCTTTTCTTATTTGAAATGTTTTAGTGCCCTAAGACTTTGAAACAATCATGCAGAGTAAGAGCAGACAGGTGCCTAGGTGCTAAATTCTTCGAAGTCTTAAAATTCTGGAGATGGAACAAAAGTGAAGTCTTTATAAATACAGATTATTGCTCCAGAAAAATACCAGAAATGCTAGGTTTCTGGTATCTTATATAATCTGACCTTGATTCTTGTAAAAATATCATGATTCTGGTTACTGCTTATAAAAATTAATACCAACAGCAGGTATACCAGAAGGTTCCCTGGGGAGCTGTGTGGTGAGAACCTCTGAGGCAGCAGGTCAACTCTGTTCTGCTCCCAAATTGTCAAGGGGTTATTTTATACCAGGGAGTATATTTGTACTTCTGACCCCACCTACTCTTTAATCTTAGTACATGGGAGGGAACCGTGGTGATAATATGCCTTTGAAATCCAAAATGGATAACTGCAATTGCTTGGTTAGATGGGGGGATAAGAAATATCCTTTCAAACATATGACATGTTAACAATTGTTGTATCTACCCAAGGTCAGCATTAGCATCCTGCCTTTTATTGAGGACTGTCAAGCTTTGAACTTTCCATAAAAGTTGGTAATGCTTTGTCAGGCACAGGAAGCCCCATTAATGTAAACTGTCTTGGCAAGAGACTTGAAAGATAAAAACTGGTTATTGACTCTAAATTTGATTCTCAACGAGTTTATTAGAATGAACTGAGGTGCTTTTAAAAAAGACCGATGCTCAGGTCTCACTGAAGATCAATTTAAATCAAGTAATCCGTAGGTATGAGCATGGACATTGGGACACTCATTGATGCTTCCAAAAGCTCCTAAGTGATTCTGATGTTCAATCAGATTGAGAAGCACTGTTCTGAAAGGAAAGTAGCCAGAGCATAATGGCTAGAGGGTTGGTTTTTGGTCTGTCTGGATATCTCTCTCTCTCTGAACTTACCATACATCATTTGTTTTAGAGCCCAGGTTAGTCTATTCTCCTGGAATAATGCAGTCTGAGGAAATCAAAATCTAAGAAAAACATCAGCCTCATAATATAGATTCAAGTGAGTCTGGACTGTTATTTTAAACTTCAACTTTATCTTATGGAGGCAGAGCCCAGCAAGTTGTCCAAAGCAGCAGAGCACACAGTGGGAGCTTGTGTAGGAACCGGGTTGCTCTTGGATTTGGGGATTGATATGGATGCCATGCAAGCAGGTGCCTCAGTGAAAACTAAGACGAGGGCTAACTCAAGACTGAAAAATTCAGCTCATGGCTATGATTGAAAGAAAACAAATCTGGTAGGTTTCCTACCAATTAATCACTTAAATTTGCTTTCAAAATGACTGAAATCAGCCAAGGGACTGATTTCGTTTTCGATTTGGTAAACAGAAAGAACATTTGAACCTATCTACCGAGAAGATTCGCCTCTCCTTGCCAACCACTTGGAGCCATCAGTCCGAACCCGTCGAGACATAAGCATTCCAGTTCTACAGGAACTAGATTGTTAGAGAAAAAGCAAGTCATCTCACTGTGGAACAGTCAACCCAGTTAGGTGAGAGCGCTGACAACTTTATTCTATGGGAGAAACCATGGGGGAACACCCTTGACTTCTTAGGTGCTGGGATTGGTCACAAGGAATCTGAAACCACAAATTCTTTCTTCTAGTTTTGACCGTGTCATTAAATGGAAGAATGCCCCAGGCATCTGTTGCTAGGACAGGTGTTTGTAATTGGGCACATGTCCTAGTGATACTCTGTACATCGACCAGTACAGATCCTTTTTCTTTTCAGGATGTCATTCCATTTTATTAGGCAACTCAGATCTGGTAGTAGGCATTGTTTCCCATTTACCTGGAGACTTCTGTTCGATCCAATTTAATTAATATTGTCAAACCCTTAAATAAACCTTTGCTTATTGAAGTTTTCTAAGGTATATTAAATTATATTTGGGGCTTTGTTATTTCACTGTTGACTAGAGCTGTAGTTTGCAATTGTGGAAGAGTATAAGCCAAAGTGGTCCCATGGGGGTTTCTCATCGGGGACAGTTCTTATTGAATTAAGGAGCATGCCATATCAAAGGAATTTCAAACCTTTCTGAAATGGACATGAGATGCTATGTATCAGATACTCACAGGACGACCTCCACATGGTCCAAAGCCCATTGATCATGACCTGTTCCATTGTGGCGTGGCTGCCACCAGCGCAATAAAACTCCTTTCATCCGTGCCTCCCTGGGTCACAGATAGAAGGACAGAGAGATTAAACACTAGAACACAGAGAACTTTCTGGTAGGTGACTTCCAGACTTCAACTACAATAGTCTAATCTTAATCAACATAACTTGGGTATGGAATTTAGATTTGCTCAGGTCACAGTATTCTCCTAAGCAGCATCAAGTTTTATTGGCTACTCAAGGATTTACAGTCCTTCTACATCTCTCTCCCTTCTTCCCCTTGCTCCACTAGTACCTGGAAGAGTCACATTTTTGGGTTTTTTTTTGCGGTACGTGGGCCTCTCACCGTTGTGGCCTCTCCCGTTGCGGAGCACAGGCTCCGGACGTGCAGGCTCAGCGGCCACGGCTCACGGTCCCAGCCGCTCCGCGGCATGTGGGATCTTCCCGGACCGGGGCATGAACCCATGTCCCCTGCATCGGCAGGTGGACTCTCAACCACTGCGCCAACAGGGAAGCCCAAGAGTCACATCTTTAGTCAACAAAAGTGACGTGCCTTCTATGTGATGGGCACCGTACTAGATGCCGGGGTATCATGCCAGGCAAAACTGACTAAGCTGCCTATCCTCAGCAAATTTTTAAACCGGTGTACCCAGCAGACGATTAAATATGTTGTTTCCTAAACGACTAGAAACACTGGTTACTGGGAGGGAAATATGCACAACGCACCCTTGTATTTAATTGCTTTTCTCTCTTCCCTCTTGACCTTATCCTGGCTCCCAGTTCTGCCTGTTGTCCTAATAGAACACGGTAACACAACTCTGGAGATCTGGATTAGTCTTGGTTCTGCCACTACCTACTTTTGCGGCGTTTGTTCAGTAACTTCACCAAACACTGTTAACTGTTAGGATCATGTGTGACACCATGCTTTTGCTCTCTGACCGCTTACAGGGGGACGTTGTAGGACACCCTCTGAGCCTGTGTGAAGTCCTTAGGCTGGTGCTGCGCGATGACGTGCCAGGTGATCCCGTTGTTGACACTGTACTGCAGCAGCACGGCCTTGTCCACAGTGTGGGGGCCACTCAGGTCGCTGTTGCAGCTGTCTGTCTGCGACGTACTCCCAATTTGCAAAACAAACATGATTTTGCTGAAGAAACACAGGGGAAACCATGCGTAAACAAAAGTCAGGAAGTATTCAAGGAGTTATACTTTCTATTTTTTTATCTTTCTCGTTCCATAATTTTCATGTTCATGATATAGTAAAAATAGAAGCGTCCAGTCTTATGACTAAGTCACATAAATAACAAAATTTATTGAACTTATCTTTTACATCATACATATGAAAAATAAGCCCAGAAGGCTTATTTCACTGTGTTCTACACAGTGAAAATTTTGACTTTCAAAGATCTTTTTTCTTCATATGATGTTAGAAATCTTGTTAGAGCATTTCTCCTGAAACACCTTTGCAGACAAAGTGATAGGGGCCAAATAGGCAGCTGAGGACATGGAGAGGACAAGAAATAAAACCACAGTATTTATGCTACAGGCTTTTTACAAATAGCTTCAAGCTGAACAGAATCTGGACAAGGATAAATCATCATGTTTATTTTAGGAAAGGATGTCTGGAGATCAGAGCAGAGGAAAAACTGAGTTAGAAACACAGGCTCTGGACAATATCTGCTATCGTGTTTGACGTGTCCTTTTGTTTTTCACAGGCATCCTTGCCCTTAGAAGATGCAGTTTTTAAACAGGAAATCTATCCTCGTAAGATGCCTAGTGATTAACAGGTGGTCAAATAAACAGCCTTACTTAAAACTGGTAAATGCATTAATTAATTTAAAGCAAAGTTACTTGCATGACATGGTGTGCAATCATTAACTAAGTGGCTAGTTGTAGCTATATATGGGGTCAAGGAAGGCATCAGGTTGATCTAGATTATGTACATCTTTTTGGTAGGAAAAAAATTGGGGATGGGTGGACACAACAACTTCTGGCATCTATGGTTAGTTATATGGTTACTCTACAGGAATTAATTTTTTAATATTTTTATTGTTTATCATATTGAAGGCCCCCCAACCTGCCTTTCTGGCCTCTGAAAATACGTTACTAATATTAAGCTTCAAGTAAACATCTACATTCCCACTAACCCAACATTTCTTTTTTTTTGTGTGTGGTACGTGGGCCTCTCACTGCTGTGGCCTCTCCCATTGCGCAGCACAGGCTCCAGATGCACAGGCTCAGCAGCCATGACTCACGGGCCCAGCTGCTCCGCGGCATGTGGGATCTTCCTGGACCGGGGCATGAACCCGTGTCCCCTGCATCGGCAGGCGGACTCTCAACCACTGCGCCACCAGGGAAGCCCTAACCCAACATTTAATTCTCAGAGATACTCATGCACTTTTCAGCATTCAGTGAGTAGTCTAGTATTTTGCAACCTTTATAAAGCCTTGGAATCTCTTCTTGAATTACACAGACAACAAGCTGTTTTTGCTCTGGCTAAGGTGGTAGAGCTGGGAACCCTCCTGGGTCTCTTTTTCTCTGTCCTCTCTCTTGTGCATTACCGTGCAGCTCATAAAGCATGTAAACTTTTAAAGTTCCCATCCATCCAGCCATCGGTCCTCCACTTCCTTTTATAGCTACATATGCTAAATACAGGAATATGTATGTTTGCATTACTACGAATCTTCCTCACATTCACATTTATATTTACATGCTTGCATATGGTCCATATTAAATTATCTACATAGATTATTCATAACCAATTATTTATTTTTGTCAACTTTACTGAGATACAATTGGCCTCTAACATTGTGTAAGTTCACGGTGTTCAACATGCTGATGTGATACACGTATCCATTTCTTATATTGGCCATTTCTCCAGGCTTATGCCTATGTTACCAACACTCAGACAGTGTGTGTGAAGAGATACAAGGTAATCCTACACTAAATTTAAGCAAAGCATAATTCTGAGTTGTGAAAACATATAATGCTTTTTCATACCAAATTCAGATGATATTTAGGTTTCCACTGCTTATTGACACCTGTGCCATAAAGTTCATGATCACTGCTAACAGCAGATAATGAGGCGCTTGTGACTGATTCTATGTCTGGACTACAACCTGGGAGTTGTATTACCTTGCTCGAGTGAGATCCAGAGGTTTGGTGGCAGCTTGCCTTATTTGACAGCCGTTAAAATACAGTGAGTCTCCATGGGCATAGGGTGCCAGCTGCCCACAGCCACTTCCTATCACTCCACCTTGAATAGTCTCCCAGATTGCCTCAGTGACTCTTGCGGACTCAAAATTATCTTTAATATAACTGGGAAGATCATGACTGAAAACAGAGCAATCATCTCCTAGAGGGAAAGGAATAGTTGCAAAAATTAGCTGGAACAAGCAGAATCATCAAAGATTAAGAACAAGCATTCAATTTCAGATTTAATCCAATCAATTTCAGATTTATTGTAAGAATGACAAAATACCAAGCAGATACAGACTCCCAGAAATGCATGTTTCTCTTTTACTTCAGTAATTATTGACTTGTGTTGCTGAAAAATACCATTATCTTCGAGTCAGTGTTTACTAAAATATGTAGGTTCTAATGTGCTTATTTCTTGTATAAGCCCATTGTTAAAAAAACTACAGCATCTGGCTGGGCCTGTATGTTTACCAATGACGTGTCTCCAGAGGGTGATCTCACCCTGGCGTTAGAGACAACCTAATTTCTTGTCCCCTAGCGTGATTTTGTATCAGAAAATAAGTCATGTTCTTGTTCTCCTTCTAGCTCTTACATTTGATGATTCTTGAGAGCAGAGTCTATATTTTATTCATTGTTGGATCCCAACACCTAGCACAATATTGAGCACATATAAACTATTCCATCATGAAGTTGGGATAAATACATGAATAAAAAACTGGAAGTGTCTCTCAGAGACCACAGAGCTGAAATATGGGCATTTAAGGAAGGTGCTACTTTAGCTAATGTGTATGTCTTCCCATTTCTCTTCCATTGGAACAGCACAACTTTTCTCAATGTCTACAATAGTTCAAAATCAAAAGGTCATAACTCTGTTGGATCAGGGAAGAGGGCAAATTCCAGACACCTAGGACTCCTTGTGAGACATTTGATTTGTTCATTTGCCTAAAGTTCAAATTCTCCAGCTAATATACAAACAGACCCAGTTGATCTCGGTGGTAACGAGACCAGGGGAAAAAGATGGCAGCTAAGTAATTTCTAACCTCAGAGATGTGCAGCGGTCTACATTTACCATACTCATGTCACTTGGAGGCAAGGAAGTAGCATCCACCAAGAAATCTAAATGGATTCTACTCAATTCAAATCTTTGGGTTCTTCCATTGTACCCTTGGGGAAGCTATATAATTTGGTCCTCTTTGGACAACTCTCTCAGCTCTGAGAGACAGTAAGGCTGACTGGAAAGGACAACTTGAGTTCTGGTCTTCTTACTGACATGTACTTGCTATGTGGCCTTAGGCAAGTCACTTAACCTCCCTGAGTCTCAGTTTCTTTACCTGTAAAGTGGGAATAATGATATTAACCATAGCTAATTTATGGGGAATATCATAAATACTAAATGACTCTGCTGAATGTATTGGTGGATACTGTGTAAATGGTAAAGGATAAGGCAGTGTAAGGATTCACTCAAAAAAGATTTACTGTGCATTGCTATTAGGCTCTGAGGGTATAATGGTAATTGGATAGAGTGAACTTTGTAACATAGAGGCTGAAACCTATGAGAAACATTTCATCAAAAGAAAGCAGGGCTGCAGGCCTTCAAACAGGCCGACATAGCAATCTCCTGGGATGTTAGGAGTTGACTGAATGCTCTGCCCCAAATACACAGTTAGCCTCGAGAAATTCAAGCAGTAAAAGTATTTTTTTTTGAGTCATGAAGGTTTTTTCGTATGTGACAGAGTGACCTGGGAAACAGAACATCTTGAATTGTCGGCTCCATCTTGGGAGGACAGTGGCTGCTCCCTGGACCGCGAAAGGTCCAGGGAGAAGGAATATTGGTCCAGTATCTAGGGACAGGCAGCCAGGCCAGGCAGGAGAGAGGTCCAGAATGGAAATCAAGTGTGAAAGGTAGGGATTGGAGCAGGGAGTTATATGGAAGTTGGAGAATGTGAGGTACTATAGAACATCCTGGGAGGATAAAATCTGCATCTTTAAAAATTCAAGGAACATAGCATAAAATTACCCTTGGTAATTCATTCCAAAGGTAAATAACTATATGATCAAAGGGTGTATCATCTAACTCAAATCCCTCAGGCCAGAGTTTCTATCCATTTCCTAGCAGCCTTTACACACATGTTGGGATGAGGGGAACTCCATGGTTTCCTGTGCCAAGAACGACAAAATGGGATTCTGACCTTGGAAACTTTCATCGCAGATGCAGATGGCGCCGGTGGTGCAGTATCCATGCCCACTGCAGAGCTTGGGGCAAGCCTCTCCGATGTACACGTGGTCAATTGCCCAGCTTTGCTTCTCCGTTTCTTCGCCCTTCTGGATCCAGCGAAACTGTGTTGCACTGAAAGTCCCACAGAGAGCAGAAGGGATTCAGGAGGCTGTTATTTTCCATGGCTATGCCCAGCATCCAGCCTCTGGGAATGGGGGCTATTTCTAAGAAAAGGGCTTCCCAAACTTCTCCCCGAAGCATCCATTTGGTGGAGGTGAGTGAATGTGTACCCCTCACATTCTAGGAGTATATACCCCAAAAGCCCTGAAAATTTTATGTGAATTTCCTATTCTGTTCCATAATAAACCTGTCTATTTTTCCTATAGTGGTGTATCATTTTCAAATCTTTGAGAAAAATAAATGCTGCTCTAGGAAGACTGTGCTCCACTATATTTACTCTGCAGCTTTGCATAACCCAACCAGCCTGGCACAACCCAGAGGGCACTGATTCTGGGAGGAGCAGCACAGCCTTTGGGAGCACAGAACACTGGGGCAGATACGGTGGCAAGTCCAAGTCTTTGGGCATTTGTGACTCTGGGCCTGTGATTGAGTTTGGTGTGTGCTGTGGTATTTAATAAGCAAAAGAAAATTAGACGTCTATGAATCATTTACAAACAAGATCCTATTTCTTCTTGGGACATGCGATTGCCATTTAGGGGCATGGGTTGGTGAGAGGAGGGGGAGATGAGGGGAAAGTGTACTAGGGCTGCAACTAAAAGTCTAGCCTCATTTTATCAGTTGCATTCGTCTCATTGTATGTGCTCTGCAGAGACTGGCAGATGATTCCACAAAGTTTACCTTAGTATGCAACCTACCTGGAGGAGACATGGTCAGGCAGCTGGATGGTGATTCTCTTCCAGCTGGAGCTGTTGACAGCATTATAGATGGTGGCTTCATGGAACTGGAAGGGGGAGCAGCCAATGCTGTTTGAAGAGGAAGGAAGGCATTGGGTCTGAATGAGCTGCCAGGAATCGGACCTGCAGAAACCAAAAAGGCTGCATTAGACAGCTCTTCAGAGAAATATATGACCTGCCTAATGTCAAGGGAATGCTTTAGGGCTGGGTTAAATTAAGACATTTTAATGTAACTTTCCTATTTCCTATATATATTTATAATTACAGATAATAAAAAGAAAAATTGAAAACTATCTCGTATGAGATAGATCCTAACTCTTTACAGGCACATTAATATATTCACAGGTGACAGAATAAAATGATGGCAGGAACAGAGTGGCATTCTAGTGACTTCCTCCCACTGATATTGTTACAAGAACTACACCTGGAGTCAACTGACAAAGTTCTCTACCTACCCAAACTTTCTCACTATAATTCACTTTTCAAAGTGGTGGTGAGAGACAGGCCTGCCAGCACCAACAAGGCAACCTTCCTCTGTCAGACTGATGCTCAGTACTGCTACTATGCTTTAGGAGGTGTGACTCTAGCTAAAGCATGTTCAGACCTTTCATTGATCTATATTTTTATTAGGGTTGGTTGAGAACAAGCAACGTGAATAAAAGAGGGTTCTATTTTGAGGACAAACGTAGTGTCTTACTTAACTTACAATGTAAAGTTTGTGGGCTGCAGTGTAATATAACATGGATTTTTCTTGGTTTGAAGGAAAAATTTGAAAATAAGATACATGTGTGAATTTTATATGAAATTTTTACATGTATACACAGGAACTGCCACTTTTAATACATAAGAATGCTCCCCTGTAAGCAGCTGCCTTAAAAATAGACAAACATTTGAATTGTATATTCACGTTTGGAGGAAATGTAAAACATTATTTCACAAACCTTGCATCCTTAGTGTACTCCAACATTACGGAATGAAGGTCACCACAAGAAGTAGCTTCACAACCCACCACAATCTAAAACAAGCAAACAATTGATATGTGTCAGGTTAGATTAAATAATACCTCTCATTTAATGATTTTTTTTTTTTTTTTTTTTTGCGGTACTCGGGCCTCTCACTGTTGTGGCCTCTCCCGCTGCGGAGCACAGGCTCCGGACGCGCAGGCCCAGCGGCCATGGCTCACGGGCCCAGCCGCTCCGCGGCATGTGGGATCTTCCCGGACCGGGGCACGAACCCATGTCCCCTGCATCGGCAGGCGGACTCTCAACCACTGCGCCGCCAGGGAAGCCCAATACCTCTCATTAATTAGAAATCCCATCTCTCTTCATTATGACTCTGAAACGTAATCAAGAAGTATTCAGAGAAGCTTTTACAGAGCAGCCTGCCAGGACACCAAGAATACATTCTTTTGAGCTTTGTTAAAGTCATGCCATTTTGCAAGGAGATGAGAATTAAGGTTAAAAAAATATGATTTCTGGGCTTCCCTGGTGGCGCAGTGGTTGAGAGTCCGCCTGCTGATGCAGGGGACACGGGTTCGTGCCCCGGTCCGGGAAGATCCCACATGCCGCGGAGCGGCTGGGCCCGTGAGCCATGGCCGCTGAGCCTGCGCATCCGGAGCCTGTGCTCCGCAACGGGAGAGGCCACAACAGTGAGAGGCCCGCGTACCACAAAAAAAAAAAAAAAAAAAAAAAAAAAAGATTTCTGTTTACTTAATTAGTATAACATATTAGTCATAAATTTGGGGAAGATAAATGGGTCAAAAGGAAAGCAGTATTTGGAGAATTAAAGGAAAGAAACAAAGTATCATTGGTTCAAAACATTTTCATTGATATCTTATCTTCATTGATGATAGCATTAAATTTTTATTTGTAATTAAAGATAGCAATTTTTAATTACATAATATTTATTCCTAGTCTTTTTCCATTTCCATGTGAATAAAAGCATTCCATATTATGTGCAATTAAATGCTTGAATCATCAATAATGAATAAATGCTGGAAAAATTTGGTGATTCAAATTTAAGTTCTAATCATCTACTCAATCAATAAGTCCTATTTCAGTGCTGATACTAGGGAAGGTTAATGCTAAAAACTTCAGACTATATGCTTATTCATAAAACAACCCTGGTTTCAGAGACAGAATACAAAGTATATTCCAATAGTGGAAATGGAAACCAGAACACATACAAATAAAATGCTGTGGTGCTTCACAGGAAGGAGAGATTAAATCTTACTAAGTGGGTTAGAAAATAGTTCATCAGAAGTGGGAGATCTAAATTATTCCAACTACAAAAAGAAAAGATAATTGTGTGACGTGATAAGAGGTGCTAATTATCACTATTGTGGCAATCATATTACAATATATAAATGTATCAAATCAACATGTTGTATACCCTAAATTTACACAATGCTATATGTCAAATATATTTCAATTAAAAAAAAAGAAAAGAATTCATCAGGTAGAGTGTATGTGAACTGTCCCTGAAGAATGGGAAGAGTCTGAGAGGTAGAGATAGGAGAAAGACATTTGGGTGGGAAAGCACTGTGGCATGTCTGGAGTGCAGCATGTGGTGTGTTTTGGTCTAAGTGTAGAGTATGTGGAATATTGGTAGAGGAGGTTGGAAAGATTGGTTGAGTTTGACAGACCATGAGTTGTAGTCATAGGTGTTTGATCTTAATTTGGTAGGCAGTGGGGAGTCCTTAAGGGTTAATGAGCAGTGGAATGATGGGCTCAAAGCTGTGCTTTGTAAGGGTCAATCTGACTGTGCTGTTGAAGACAGGTGGGAGTGGAGAGAGATTAGAAAGGAAAGGACTACTCAGTGGCCTACTCATTTCATTAGGGCCAGAATAAAGGTGGTAATAGTGCAAACAGAGGAGATGGGATGGGTGTCAGGAACACCGGGAATTAGAATTAAAAGAATGTAGTAACTGATAAGATGTGAAAAGTGAAAAGTCAAAGACTAAATTAAAATTTAGAGCCAGTGAATAGGTGACAGGCAGTGCCATCAAGAGAAATAGGAAAATCAGAAAGAGAAGTTGGCATGGGGCAGGAAGATATGAAGTTCACTGTTAGACATGTTGAGTTGAGGTGCCAGTAAGACAGAGGTGTAGAAATGTACACAGGCTATTAAAAGTACTGAATTGACTGTTGATGAGCCAGTCAAAGTTGGATATGCAGATGTGGGAGTTGCTCTTAAAGATGTGATATTTGAAGCCAGAGGATGAATGAAGTTTCCAAAGGTGAGAATGTCTGTGAAGAGAGAAGAAAGCCAGGGAGAAGTACTAAGAAATGCTGATATTTACCAGGTTGAGGGAAGAAGAGGAACCAAAAAGGAGACAGACGTGGATGTCAAGAAGGTAAGAGGAGAAGCAGCAGAGAAACCAGGAGCCGGTAGCAAAGAGAATTTCACGAGCTGGAGAAGACACGGACAAGAGTGCCAAATAGTACAAAGAAAAGGAAAAATGAGGAATGGGTGAAAGCTGTTGGATATGGTGTTTAGAAAGTCTATGGTGACTTTATTTTTTAAGCTTTTTATTTTACATTGGAGTGTAGCCGATTAACAATGTTGTGATCGTTTCAGGCACACAGCAAAGCAACTCAGCCACACATATACAGGTAACCATTCTATGGTGACTGTAAAAATGCAGATTTAGTGACACTTTAATCATTAAATTTCTGGGGAGAAGCTTTTTTTTTTTTTTAAGAAACAAATTGACTTGGCTGGAGAAGAAAATTTCAGTCTCTTCAGTTCTGGGTTGATAGAGGCAGCAAAAGAGGAGTTCCCAACCAACTTAATCAAAAAATGCTCTGATGTGAGCCTGGTAGAGGGAAAGCCTTAAGGGATGTGGCTCGGAATTAGGGGTGGTATAACACTGGACACGACCTTGAGCATGCTTCATGTCACTAAGTTAAAGACAGTCCTGAGGGAGTGGTAGCATGTGGGGGGCTTGCCTCACCCTCCAGTCTCTGAAGGAGAGTTTAATACAGAGCTGAGGAAACCAGAAAATCTGTTTCTTTTTTTTTTTTTTTTTTGCAACACATCTCTAGAAATTTTTCATCTTGCAAAACTGAAACCCTATACATAATAAGTCCTCATTTTCCCCTTCTCTCAGCTGTGAATACATTTTTATTATACTAGTAAGGATTCTTACTATGAATTGTGATTGTAGCACATCTTTTTAAATAAGGGGATTAGAACTGATCTGTCTCTTTAAAATGATCTAGTCATAAACTGCATTTCTGTAATGCCCCTTTTTAGTGTGTTCTGCAGTGAGAAAGAAATTAATTGATATTGCTTTATCTTTCTCTCTAATTGTCTATTAATTACCTCCTATGCCTTCCCTTCCATTCTTCGATATGAATAAAATATGCAATTATAATAAGTGAGAGTCCTTTTCAAATCTTTGAGGATTTGGGAAGTTCCAATTGGGCTAATGTACAGGTTCATTTTTGGAAGTCAGTGACAAAAGAAAAATGGAAAGAAATAATGAAAAAGGATAGAAAAAGAAGCAAAGGGGCTTGATGTATGAAATAGGCACAAAGAGAAAGTGGTAGAGAAATGGAGGAGAGAGACAGACAGAAAGGGACAGAGACAAAGAAACGAATAGGCAGATGTGCCTATGTGAGCTTTTTATTTCCAAGTTTGGAAAAGTAAACTGAAGATTACGTATCTGAGATACAATACAGTTACATTTCTTGCTATGTCCCAGTATACTTAGATTTTAACCTGTGTTCAAATAATCCTACAAGATAAAGGTCTTTGTGAAAGATAACTTCTTTTATTCATAAGATAAAGTCTCTTTTAATGAATGAAATCAATCATTTCCTTGGAGTTGTCCAAATAAGTATTCTCTCTATACCCCCTCCCCCAAATGTAATGCCAGACTCTGGAAGAGCCGCTTCCCCTTACTTTAAACTGCATCATGTATCCTGGCTGTATAATGAGTTCTCTGGAGGAGAGGGCATTGTGAGTCTTGTCCTTCTTTTTATTTGGCCAGTAGAGGTGGAAGGATGGATTGCCACAGAATCCTGCTGTCCTCACTGCATTAGGGTAAAAACTCCAGTTTTCTTCATGGGAAGTGCCTTCTGTTAAGGTAAATTGGAAGCAATATGGCATGTTATTCTCTTGAATTAATTGGTTTAGTGTTGAACTACTTGAATGTCTATGCTCTAGCTCTTTGCTTACTCTTTAAGATTGACTTTTATTTTATTTTATTGGTATAATATATAAATCCAAGATGAGAAATCACATCTAGAAAAGATTCTTAAATGCTAGCACAATGATTACTCAACTTTTAAAATGTAGTTGCTAGACTGGTAACTTTCACCACTGCAAAATTTTTCCTGGTATACTTTCAAACCAATACAATGTGTATCTCTGCACAGAAATTCCTAAAGAAACAGAAATTATTTTGGGCTACTGAAATGTCAAATTATACTTAGAGCGAGACATTTTGTCTTTAATGAGATTGATTAAAGTCTTAGTTGACATTTCAACATAAATTCTTAGTTGACATTTCAGCAAGCAGCCAACCTTGAAGATGTATAAACTATTGGGCAAAATAATAGCTAACATTCGTTGATCAGTAAATATGTGCTAGGAACTCATCTAAAGGATTTTCATATCGTAACTCATGCAAAGACATAAGCAGACAAAAGACTCACGGGAAAGATTGTTCAATGTCTTGTTTCTTACCATCATCAAAAGTGTCGACCAGTTGACTGGGATTGATTTCTGCTCCGCCAATCAAAATGTTGTCTAGTGCCCACTGAGCACGCTCTACCCCGGAGACCACAAGTCCATTGCTGATCACAAAGGGCTGCCACCAGCGAAGTCGAGTTGTGTTGGTGAGGGCATCCTCGGGAAGAAGGATGTAGTCGTGTCTGACAGAAATGTATTTCTGATAATCCATCTCATGGAGCAAAGTCCAAGTAATTCCTATAAAGCAAATACACCAAAAAAGTAACATATCTGGAAAAAACACCACAAACCACCAGTATGCTGCAGTTACCGTAAATTTCCCAAAGAAATCTTCAGCCAGATAATGATAACTGATTTCACTGACTTTAATGTAAGTGTTCCCCACTTATACATATTGTTTCAAAATACGGCTGATGATATAAGGGTTCTGAAGAAGGGTATTTAGAAATACTTGGCCACAAATAGAAACACTTAAGTAAAAATTATATACTTTCTGCTTCTAAAATTTTGTTCTCCAGTCCTATATGCATTATTTCTCATAAATAATGAGAAATACCCATGTTTTGCATGTTTCTGGACAAGAACTCCTAGTATTTTTAAATATAGCTATTATAATTCTATGCAGTTTGTGGTTTGTTGGACGAATATGAAGCTTCTATCATCAACTGATAAGAGAGTAGGTGGAATGTTTACATTACTTAAGAAGACACTTTTTGAATACCCTAAAATACTTTAGGGTCATCTATTTATCTGCCAGTTATTAAGAATGATACCTATCTGCTAAAGCTGATTTTCTAAAGACCTCATGGTACTACTGGCCTGGTTTCAGCTACTTCAAAATAATGAAACAGAATCTTGTTAAAAGTGAGACAGACTCACGAATTGACTATCTTTTTTCACAACTAATGACGTTCTTCTTGTAGCTCTTCTATAGCATTTATTGAATGCTTGTTCACACAAAAGTTTTTTAAAACACTTTAAAATGTTTTTAAAATTATCTTTTACTTGGAAGATGAAGCAAAAATTTATTTCTTAATTGTATCATTTATAATCAGGCTTCAGCTAAGCATCGCGATTATTTTCTTTATTCATAAAGTTTGGAGTTTACTTTTTTTAATGTGATTTATCTCTTATCCCTTTTTGGGTAGATTTTTGTATAACACAGAAGTCACACATATATAGAACGTGTAATGCAACTAAGGTCTGTAGCTTTCTCTTTGTGGCTTTCACTATTTGCACTGCCAGGTCAGCAAAGCTTTGCAGGGACTTTGCTGAGGGGCACTGGATGGAATGTGGCAATCTGCTCCAGGGCGTGGCTTTCACCCCCAAAACGTGCCTCCATCGGTAGAGTAGTCCAACAGCACGCCTTCCTTCCGGCAGATGGGCCGATGGCAGGAGGTCATGTTATTCTCACTACCGATGCGCCCCCAGTATTGCAGGAATCTGAACGCAAGCACATATTATCCGTCAGAACAGTTAATTAGAACAAATCGTCTACTCAAGTCCTGGATAACAGCTTCTTCCACACGCGTTCTGGTTCGGGGGCCAATTTGCTAAGTTGTGACAAAAATAACAAAAAATTGACTTACTTTGCCCCTCTGAGATCTAAATCTTGAGTAATAGCTTGTCTCACTGTGGATCCCCCAAAATAGAGTGCAGTGTCCTCTGCAAGAATCCCACACTCAGTACAAGTACTTCCACCTTCCAAGGACATCCATAAATCAGGCTTGATTTCTTCACTATCAAAGCGTTCCTTCAGGAAAGTCTGGAAAAAATTAAGTGGCGTGTGTTTAAAAATAACAATTTTAAAGAATAATTACGGAATAGTTAAGACAATACAGAATTACATCTTGGACTTGAAAAAAATTAGAGCTGATTTCAAATGCTTTTCCAAAAGATATTAAAAGAAACCCAACAGGATACATCCACAGTATTCTTTTCCATCATATATTGAAGATCATTTAAAATGCTTAAATAATGTTTAATAATTGGAATTTAAAATCTAGAATCTTAAAATAAAACAGTTGTAAAGTTGAGTATAGTAATACTCCTACTGGTAAAACGATACTTAAGCATGTACTCTCAAAATATACTTATTTATTTATATATTATATAAAAATACTTTTGTACTTTATTTTGATTCTATGAAACATGAACAAAAATTGAAAATTTAAAGGAGTAAGATAAAATAAAACAGATGTTTTAGCACTTTTCCCCCCAATATTCCCTGATTGATTGTCTTGTTCTCCCTGGGAGTATGTGCCCCCCACCTTGGAGACTGATTTAGGAATCCAGAACCCTTAAACCTAATACATATTTTTAAAGTTTCCATACAAAGGATTTATTTCCTGGGGCCCCCAAAGAATGTGGTTATAAATTATTAGTCTCACTCTTAAGTTGGTGCACGGTCCGCAACGCGAGTACATGCTTCCTTCAGGGGCTTTAACATTACCTTCAGAGTGTGAGTCAAGTAGCAGTTTGGCCCAGAGTAGCCCGGATCACAGATGCACTGTTCCTTTAAGCAGTCCCCATGGCCTCTGCAGTTGTCCAAGCATTCAGGGCCCAGGTAGAAATTGTCAATTGCCCACTGCGTATCTGAGTGCTTCTGATAGAACCTAAACCTTACTGGACTATTGGCAACACAAGAGCAAAGGAGTGAAGAACAAAAGTTAACTTTACTCAGGTCCATTTTCCTGCGTGTATATTCAGTAGTCAAGAGAAAAAACATTTAAATCATTCTGACAAGATGAAATGGGTTAATAAAAGATGTTTTCAGAGTACCACTATCTTTCTAGAAATCGAAGTTTAAAGCCAGTTCAATTTACATTTTAAAATGACGTGAGTAAACTTGTAAAAAAACCCCACCAAAACCACAGTGGAATCTCTATTTCAAGCAAAAGGAACATTTAAAAATGCAAATCCGTAACTATCTTAAATCAGGTGGCGTATGAACTGGAGTCCAGTGGCTGCAACACAATTTCGATTCATTAATTGTATTACTGAAATTGTACAGAAGGTGAATCAATCCTTTGACAGAGCCTTGTCAGCATACATACGGCCCTCAGGTGGTTGGGAAACAGCCACTTCTGAATTCCCCAAAGATAATGAATATTCTCAGAGTAACTGTGCTAATTAGAAAACAATTTTGAAAGGGTTATATATTAAAGGAAAATTTCCCTGAGATTTCAGTTTCATCGTTGCTCTTCTCTGTCTTCTGGGGAAAATATAAGCCTCGTAATTAACCTTATATTAAAAGATGCCGGGCTTCCCTAGTGGCGCCGTGGTTGAGAGTCCGCCTGCCGATGCAGGGGACACGGGTTCGTGCACTGGTCCGGGAAGGTCCCACATGCCGCGGAGCGGCTGGGCCCGTGAGCCATGGCCACTAAGCCTGCGCGTCCGGAGCCTGTGCTCCGCAACGGGAGAGGCCACAACAGTGAGAGGCCCGCGTACCGCAAAAAAAAAAAAACAAAAACGATGCCACCCTATTTTGGTGGAAAGAGTTCACAGTGCTTGAGAGAACATTCTGGGACGATGTGAATGTTCTGCATCTTGTTTCATGTGGTGGTTACACGGGTTATACAATGGGAAGAACTCACGGTGAGGAACAATTAAAATGTGTTCATTCTACCGAATGTAAATTATACCTCATTATAAAAAACAGAGTAAAGACAGGAGGGGGAAACGAGGAAATGAGGTTGTGGTGGCTCTCCAGCATCCATTTCAGCCCAGATGAGTCATATGAGATAATCACTGTAATATAATGCCCCTCACTATTGACAAAGTCAGGAACGGGCATTCTTGAACTAATTTGTACCAATGGGATGCAAGGAGGCAATTGTTCCAGCTCTGTTAGAAAGAAAAGCGACTCTCTCTCTCTTCCATTGGACACAGATAAGGATGCACTGTGCTCCAGCTTTCTGGAAGTCATCTATGTTCACGAGGGGAACCAGCCTGAAGACTGAGTGTGACATCCATGTGTGGACAGTGGAGTGAAAGTAAGAGTAAGAGAGTAAGAAATAACAATGTCCTTGAAGACACTGTTGAGCTTGTCAATCAACCAGTCCTAGAGTCCACTTATCTTTGGGTTTTTTTCATTATAGAAATAATACATTTTA
The DNA here is from genome assembly GCA_004363435.1 of Platanista minor. Taxonomy (NCBI): domain Eukaryota; kingdom Metazoa; phylum Chordata; class Mammalia; order Artiodactyla; family Platanistidae; genus Platanista; species Platanista minor. Next base: position 19,114 of record RJWK010022395.1, read on the forward strand.
TCTTCAACTGAGCCAAATTTAATTTTAATTTGAATGGAGTTTTCTGTTACCTGCAGCTGGAAGTATCCTGATTGTTTTCTAGCATGTTAATTGACTAAGCCCTTTAGATTTGTAGCAGAAAACTGTGAGTGGTCATGTAATAAATGATCTCTAAGGGACTTTTTTTTTTTTTTTTTTTTTTTTTTTTTTTTTTTTTTTTTTTTTTTTTTTTTTTTTTTTTTTTTTTTTTTTTTTTTTTTTTTTTTTTTTTTTTTTTTTTTTTGCCATGTGTAAGCACCTTATTCAAAGGCTCTATATGTTCTGGTCCTATATCCTAACTCTGTTTCACAAGAATTTTCTTCATTTAGCCAGAAACTGTGATTCATATGGTAGAAGAATACCTGTCATCTTCTTTAATGTATCTTTTCCCCTAATTTTATAGTTGAAGGGAAATTTTTTTAAAACATATATTTATTTATTTATTTGGCTGCACTGGGTCTTAGCTGCAGCATGTGGCATCTTTAAAAGTTTTTTGTAATTGCCTAAATTAACTTATCCACATACTTTTCAAAAAACAGTTTAATCATCTTGGTTCACTACTGCTCCAGGCTAATTACTTTTCACTGCAGGTGCAGAACATAATGCTTTGATAAGAAAAAAATGAAACCTACCTACAAAGTACATTTGTACAAATAGCATGAAGAGTTAGGATTTGTACAAATAGCATGATGAGTTAGGTTTTGTTCTTGGCTCTGTCTATCATGGATTGACAAGGCAGTAATGTGGAAAGTGTATGATGTACAGTGGACCACAATGTACAAGGTCCATAAGGTAGCATACATGTTTTCAACTGGCTCCAAGGCCATCACTATTGCTCTGTCCCCATTTTCAGACACTGAGGTATGGAAAATGGAAGGGCCTGTCAAGGCCTACCTTGACAAGTCTGAGGATTACAATTTGAGGTCTCCTTAAATTAGCTCATCATGGAGGTCACCAATTACAGAACCTTTAGAGTTAGGGAGGAAGAGAGCATTTTATCCACAATTACACAATACTTTCAGGCTGACCACAGTGTCCCTAAACGTATTTCTAGTGCTTAGAACTAGGCTTTATTTTAATTTTCTACTTACTTTCCAACTAAACTTTCAGGAAGTGGGTAGGTGATCCTTTTCCATCCTTTAGTTGGAAAGAATACAGATGGTTGAGAAACACTTCCAGAGCATTTTGGGTCTGCAGGTAAGCACTGAAGGACCAGATAATTCCAGCTCACGCCAAAGTCGGTAGAGTACTGCACGTGAATTTGATTCTGGGTGACTTTTTCAGATACTTTACATCCAACAGAGATCTAACAAACAGAAATGCAAGATTATTAAGGTATTAAAACCATATTACATGTTTCTGCTCTAAAGACTTGGTAGCAAGAAAGTTGCTGATCACTTGACAGACAACCACATCTGTCCTGTATTTTCAGGTTCATTATTTGCTCTGCTGATAGATGGCAGAGTTGACATGGTTGCCCAAGGTGACAAATTATAGAAAGTGCCACATATATTGTGCAGGGAGTTTGGAGAGAAGCTGAAATCTGTGCTTCTGCCATGGCTGGCTGATTGCCTTGGTAGGCCTGGGCCTAACTCTTACAAATTGTTGTTTGTTGTGCTAATGGTCTGGCACTTCTATTTGGCAGAATGCTCGACCAAGAAGGACTACTAACAGCTTTACCAAGTTTACTGTTTTGTTATACAATTTATGACTCTCAATAAATCACTTTCAACTACAAGTAAGATGCAATGAAGTAATTACAGAAGGTACTTTTGACCCTAACCCTTTGTTGATGGAGATAGTCATAATGCAACACTTGTTGCTAATACAGTGGGATTGAGGTAGACAGAATAAATTGATTGAAATAAAATCTTGGCCAAAATTGATGTTGGCATTAATGCTAATCACGCCTTTGTTTTCCATAATTTTCTTTCTCCAGAAACACTGGAATGCTTTTGTAAAGAAAGTAGGTATAAAAAAAAAAGTAGGTATAACCGCAATAGCTTTAATCTTCTCTTAAAGGAAAAAAATTGCTTAAGTCATATAATGATTTAAACTCAGGGAATTGAAATCAGTATCCTACATTTTATTTATCAATATTTTGCTCTATCAGTATTTAATCCCAGACAGAAACACATTTACTCTTATATAAGTTTCATCTTGAAATAGTTCAAAAATAAAATACTTTTAATTATTAAGTTATATATAGTTGGGATGTATTGATATATTATCTTAATATTAAATTTCATTTTTCAAAGTATGTATTAAGTCAATAAAATATTGTATGATCGTTGTCTCCACAATTTTTTTCATTTTTATATTGCTGGTGTATGGCTATTTATGTAATTGAGGTCATCACATTTTCACCTTGAATTGCATGATCCAGCCTTCAGTGGGGGTCAGGTCATGGGTCACTGCATACACTTCTCTTCCATCATGACTACCACAAATCATGACACCATCAGGGGACTCACAGAATCTTTCTACTGTACAATCATCATGAAATAGCCAGTGCTCATTTACTTAAAAAAAGAAAAACAAAAATTTTATGACAGGTTTATGACAAAAATACTTTGAAACAAATTTTCACTTTAGGCAAGATCTAGAATTATTTTAAGTAGAAATCCCTCTTATCACATACCATCCATAGACAAAACACTAATGTAAGCACATCGTTTTAGGAACATGGATACTGAGAGATTGAGATATATCAAGTATCCAATACTAGCTAAGTCTACATTTAGAAAGAAAGAGTGTATTGTATGTGTTACAGATGAAAAGCAAAGGAAAATGTATACCCATTTCTTTTTCTGACAGGTGTTTAACGTTTTAGGCAGAATCTAAAGAAGGAGGAAGATTTTTAGTAACATGATAGCCAAGTGAGTTAGCTATTTCTACTCAAATTTTGGTAGTACCTTCTGGGCAATTAAAAAAATTATAATAGTAAAACTCATAGAACCAGAGAGTAGAATAGTGGAAGGGGGAAATGGGGACTTGTCAGTCAAAGGGCACAAAGTTTCAGTAATGCAAGGCTGAATAAGCTCAAGAGATCTACTGTACAACATGGGGCCTACAGTTAACAATTCTGCATTTCATACTTAAAAATTTGCTAAGAGAGATCTTAA